>BJKM01001058.1:0-2500 GCA_015082035.1 Chaenogobius annularis | reverse complement strand
CCTGGTTTAGACCTGGTTTAGACCTGGTTTAGACCTGCTTTTAGACCTGCTTAGACCTGGTTTAACCTGTTTAGACCTGGTTTAGACCTGCTTAGACCTGGTTTAGACCTGTTTAGACTGTTTAGACTGCTTTAGACCTGCTTTAGACCTGGTTTAGACCTGCTTTAGCCTGGTTTAGACCTGCTTTACCTGCTTGACCTGTTTAGACCTGGGTTTAGACCTTTAGACCTGGTTTGGACCTGGTTTAGACCTGGTTTGGTTTAGACCTGGTTTAGACCTGCTTTAGACCTGGTTTAGACCTGGTTTAGACCTGGTTTAGACCTGGTTAGACCTGCTTTAGACCTGCTTTAGACCTGGTTTAGACCTGGTTTAGACCTGGTTTAGACCTGGTTTAGACTGCTTTAGACCTGCTTTAGACCTGGTTAACCTGGTTTAGCCTGGTTAGACCTGCTTTAGACCTGGTTTAGACCTGGTTAGACCTGTTTAGACCTGCTTTAGACCTGCTTTAGACCTGCTTTAGACCTGCTTTAGATCCCTGCTTGACTGCTTTAGACCTGCTTTAGTCCTGCTTAGTAGCCTGCTTTACCTGGTTTGCTGCTTTAGACCTGCTTTAGACTGCTTTAGACCTGCTTTAGACCTGGCTTTAGTCCTGCTTTAGACCTGCTTTAGTCCTGCTTTAGTCCTGGCTTTAGTCCTGCTTTAGTCCTGCTTAGCTCTTTAGACCTGCTTTAGACCTGCTTTAGACCTGGTTTAGACTGCTTTAGTCCTGTTTAGACCTGCTTTAGACCCTGCTTTAGACCTGGTTTAGACCTGGTTTAGACCTGGTTTAGACCTGGTTTAGACCTGGTTTAGACCTGGTTTAGTCCTGCTTTAGACCCTGTTTAGACCTGGTTTAGACCTGGTTTGACCTGGTTAGACCTGGTTTAGTCCTGCTTTAGACCTGGTTTTAGACCTGGTTTAGAACCTGGTTTAGACCTGGTTTGTCCTTTTAGACCTGCTTTAGACCTGTTTAGACTGGTTTTGACCTGGTTTAGGACCTGGTTTAACCTGGTTTAGACCTGCTTTAGACCTGGTTTAGACCTGGTTTGGACCTGGTTAGACCTGGTTTAGACCTGTTTTAGTCCTTTAGACCTGTTTAGACCTGGTTTTGGAGACTGGTTTAGACCTGATTTAGACCTGGTTTGGACCTGGTTTAGACCTGGTTTACCTGCTTGGACCTGCTTTGGACCTGGTTTAGACCTGGTTTTGGACCTTTCTGGACCTGGTTTAGACCTGGTTTAGACCTGTTTAGACCTGGTTTAGTCCTGGTTTAAGTCCTGGTTAAGTCCGCTTTAGACCTGTTTGGACCTGGTTTGGACCTGGTTTGGACCTGGTTGGACCTGGTTTGGACCCTGGTTTGGACCTGGTTTGGACCTACTTTAGACCTGCTTTAGTCCTGCTTTATCCTGGTTTAGACCTGGTTGGACCTGGTTTTGTTTAACCTGGTTAGACCTGGGTTAGACCTGGTTAACCTGTTAGACCTGCTTTAGACCTGTTTAGACCTGCTTTAGACCTGCTTTAGACCTGGTTTAACCTGGTTTAGACCTGGTTTAGACCTGTTTAGACTGGTTTCTGCTTTTAGAGTTTAACCTGTTTAGACCTTTTAGACTGTTTAGAACCTGCTTTAGCCTGGTTTAGACCTGCTTTAGACCTGGTTTAGACCTGTTTAGACCTGGTTTAGACCTGGTTTAGACCTGCTTCAGACTGGTTTAGACCTGGTTTAGACCTGCTTTAGACCTGCTTTAGACCTGGTTTTAGACCTGGTTTAGACCTGGTTTAGACCTGTTTAGACCTGTTTAGACCTGGACCTGGTTTCAGACCTGGGTTTAGACCTGACCTTTTAGACCTGCTTTAGACCTAGTTTTAGACCTGGTTAGACCTGGTTTAGACCTGGTTTAGCTTTAGACCTGCTTTAGACCTGGTTTAGACCTGGTTTAGACCTGGTTTAGACCCTGCTTTAGTCCTGGTTTTAGACTGGTTTAGTCTTTGGTTTAGACCTGGTTTAGACCTGGTTTAGACCTGGTTTAGACCTGACCTGGTTTAGACCTGGTTAGACCTGGGTTTCAGACCTGGTTAGACCTAGTTTAGACCTGGTTTAGACCTGGTTTAGACCTGGTTTAGTCCTGGTTTAGACCTGTTTTAGACCTTGGTTTAGACCTGGTTTAGACCTGGTTTAGACCTGGTTCAGACCTGGTTTACTGGACCTGGTTTAGTTTAGACCTGGTTTAGCCTGGTTTAGACCTGGTTTAGACCTGGTTTTAGACCTGGTTTAGTCCTGGTTTAGACCTGTTTAGCCTGGTTTAGACCTGGTTTACCTGTTTAGAGTGTTAGACCTGGTTAGCCTGGTTTAGACCTGGTTTAGACCTGGTTTAGACCTGGTTTAGACCTGGTTTAGTCCTGGTTTAGTCCTTAGACCTGGTTTAGACTGGTTCCTGTTTTGGACCTGGTTTAGACCTGGTTT
>BJKM01001057.1:32500-112835 GCA_015082035.1 Chaenogobius annularis | reverse complement strand
TTACAGTTACTACTCCTTACTCTTCCCCCAAAAGTAGTGTTGAAAACTCATTACTACTATATCACAAGAAGAATCTCCAAAAAGAGAGGCAAAAGGCAGATGCAGGTCATGATCCGCCTCTTTAACCTTCAGCTAACTCCTCTTTTGCATTCTTCTGCTGTAATTAAACAACGTAATTAGACATTTAGACCAGATTTCTTTGCCTTGGACCAGAGTTCGAGGTAGAATATTAGAAATGAGGAATACAACGTAGGAAGACGATCTAAATGACTTTTGTCAAGGTTTAAACTGTAGAATAAGACACATTTAACGAGTTGGTTCTATGGTATTGTCGCTCTCGTTTGTTGGAAACCTCGAGTAAAGTCCATCCACATTTAGCTCCACTGTTTCCTCTCTGACCCAGTTTGGACCTGACAAACGCCTTCTCCAGGTTCAAACGAAAAATAATACTTCTCGACGCTTTCATCTCACAATAAGAGGTTTTCGGGACAAAAGGCACTTCCTGGTTCGCCGTTCGGACTCAATGGTTTCATACGTCAAGGTCCGAAGTTTGTGCGTTTGTTGTACAATAAAAAGGAATGTGGCATGAATGAAATGCGCTAGGAGACTCTGAGTCATGTGGGAAATGAGTCTGTGGAAAAGCACGCATTGAAACATGGGTAAAGGGCGCCACCTGCTGCTCAGAAGTATCACTTGCCCATTGTTTTCTACCTTTCTCTACAGTTTTTAAGTCCATCGCCAAACTTTATATATCTGTCCACGAAACTATCACCAGGCTGAAACTTTGGCCTTTTCTGGCAAAAAAAAAAAGGACCATGCGAAAATCCATCGTTTTAAAGTCTATGTGACAGTTTAGACCACACATTTGACCACACATTTGACCACACATTTGACCCAAAACAAATCTGTGAATTCAATTATATTTCAGATTTGACTCAACATTTTGCCCGTTTGTCCCCAGTTTGGCAATTTTTGTAAAGTTTATAAGTGCACTTCCTGGTTGGACATGAGCACAAATAGGACATAGGTAGAGGTCATTCCACAGCTGTTACCTAGCAACCAGACTGTAAACAATCAGTTCTGACCTGACACACAATAACAACATCAAACACCTTTACTTAGTGGAAAAGACGGTTTAAACTGTCAGAAAAGTGTGTCAGTCAAGTGTCAAACTGTCTCTGTGTCGCACGCTGATGACATCACAGAGGGATTCAGCTCCACTTCCTGTCATTTTAAACTCTTACTGTTCAAAATGTCTTCACAAACTGCAACTTAACGGAAGTAAAACTGTGATCAATATTCACCACAGGTTCTATAGACCAACTAAGTCAGAGTTAGAGAAGCAGAAGAACCTTCAGAAGAACCTTCAGAAGAAACCTTCAGAACCTTCAGATGAACTTCAGATGAACTTCAGAATGAAACTTCAGATGAACTTCAGATGAAACTTCCTTCAGATGAAACTTCAGATGAAACTTCAGATGAAACTTCAGATGAAACTTCAGATGAAACTTCAGATGAAACTTCAGATGAAACTTCAGATGAACTTTAACTTAATTCGCGCTCGTTTGAAAAAGCCTGTTTACAAGGTCGTCTTCTCCGAGCTTCAGAAATCATTGTTTTAATTTTCCCCAGATTGTTGCGTCACAGGTGAAACTCTGGACTTCTTCTCCTCCCTGCCATAAGCCCCGCCTCTTCCCTGCCATAAGCCCCGCCTCTTCCCTGCCATAAGCCCCGCCTCTTCCCTGCCATAAGCCCCGCCTCTTGACTCCTCAACCCAATCTTTTTCTACAACCTGCCTCTTCACAGTGACACAGTGACATGGCAGATTGTTATTTACGTGATTTGATTTCTGAAAAGTGAACCATTGTGATCTTTTAGAAGTCCACATGTTTCACTTGTATGTCTTAAATGGCAAATAATCACACTAAGAAAAGAGCGGTGGGCGGGATAGGGGGTAGGTGAATACGGGAGAGCCTCAGTTGCAGGAATAAAGTGGAATACAACTAATGACGAGGAAACTCTGCTTTTTTTCATATCATGTTCCCTTTTAGCTTGAACATGTGAAAAACAAATCCCGACGTGATCAAAAAGGACGTTTAAAAGCCAATTAAGCCACGAGAATGTTAGAATATGTCCAAAAAAATGCAAACGGAGTTTACAAAGTTCTGTTGTGCTCCATGCGCATGATTTCCTGCTCCTAAAGCTCCTGCTGCGGCCGCCGTCCCAAACCTCCGAGACCGGACCCTGGACCGGCACCTCCAGCACCTCCCAGGCCCAGCACCTCCAGGCCCAGCACCTCCAGACCAGACCACAGCAGCAGGACTCCAGGCCCAAGCTCCCCCTCTTGCCCGCCGCCAGTGCCACGTCCTGGGGCAGACACACATCGCCGACGCCCAGAGCCTTCGTCCTTGTACTTGCGCACGTACTGCTGCATCTGCTTGACCTCGGCGGGGCTCAGCTCGTGGCACTTGTTCGGGTCCTGGTCGTGCTCCGGGAGCTGCCTGGCCATCTGCTGCCGCCGGTACGCCGCGCCCGCAGTGCCGGCGATCGGGCGCCGCTCGGGGAGGCAGCAGCTCGATGTAACGGATCGCCTGCAGAGAGGGGGAGAGAGAGAGAGGGTGAAATGTGACGTTCTGAACCGAGCGACTGGAGACGTGGAGCGACGAGAGGCGGAGGGAAAACCAAGGCTAAACAGTCACTCGCGTCCTTCAGGATCAAGTTGTGTCTAAAACGTGAAGACAAAACAAGAGCGTAGAACTTCCTCTAAAGCTGAAGCGTAACAGAAGAAACTGTCATTTAGATGTATTTTATTTATTAACAATATAATAATTAAGTGAAGTTATAGTAAAGTTCACAAATCAACAGACGTTTTGGCCTCACTGCTCGTGTAATCGCATTTTCACTCGTCTGTTGTGGACAAAAACGGACCCATTTACGGGACGAAAAGTTGCGTGAAGCGGCTTTAACGGCCGCCGAAGAACAGAAATAACTTTGTGGTTGAGAATGACTCCACAGCCTCAATAACTGCTGAATGAACACAAACGGCACCTCAAAAAGGTGTTGCCAACATGCACAAGAGTTACGATTATTTGTATTCAGGAAATAGAATTGAATACTTTTGCCCAGCTTTAAGAAATGTATAAGAAATAAATAAATGACTGAAAACGCATCTTTTTAAAAACTGCCTTTCAATAACTTTATCCTACTTCATACTTGTTTTGCATCTTTGAGTATTGTTTTTTTATTTTTATTTTTTTTCATTTATTATTTGTATTATTATTATTATTATTTTTGTCTGGTTTTATTTTTATTATTTTATTTTAGTAATATTCCATTTAATTCTTATTTATATTAATTATATTGTTTAAAATGAACAAATGGACTAATAAACATAGACGACTTTAGGTTTCACATTTACATTTCCAAACACATTTAAAAAAGACCTAAATGAACTAAAGAGAGCAAGAAGGTTGTCCATGAGCAAGACACTTCACCAAGTATGAATGTGGGGTTTGTCGCCCTCTGCTGGCACCACTGGAAAAAATACAAGAGTACCGCAAATGTACTCTTGTATTGTAGTAAAAGTAAATAAGTGCAGTACGGTTTAAAGGTTTGGAGCAACGTTCAGAGGTTATTTTCAGTCAAATCCAATATTCTGGGAGGAATCGGGGTCAGTTTTTTCTCCAAATCAACCAAAAAAATAAATAAATGAATAAGAATGGATTGATGAATAGATTTTTGTTGGTTTAATGAGCTTCAGTTTTGAAAGCGGGATTGTCAAAACCCAACAAAAGCTCAAACTAGTGTCAGTCAGACCATCCTCCAGCTTTACTCTGACTTAGATGTTCTTCTGCGTGAAGCTTGTTCTCGCTTATAATCACAGTAAATCAAGAATCAAACCTCGAGTCTCAGCTTCTCAAAGAGTCCAGACATTTGTTTGAGCTCTAAAAAAGGTTCAGGAACAGCTTCAATTTAAAATAAGGCTCATTTTAGTCGAGCGTTTTGGGAAAATTCACATTGAGAAGCTGCGATTCTCTTCTCACCACGTGTTTGTTTGCGACCGGAGGAGAGCCCACTCGAAGGTGACGGACTTCATCGCCGCGTCTTTGGGAACCGGCTGGACCGCGGCGGCCGACGAGACGACAGAGACCGGCACGGCACTGGCCCTGACCGGGGTTAGGTTCACCGAGATCCCACCTGGGCCGAGACCCGGAGCCCCCGTGGACCCTGGGGCGGCGCTAAACACAGACGTAGCACCAGGAACTCCACTAGATCCTCTTCCTGCGGAGGCGAAACCTGGCCCAGATCCTCTTCCTGCCGACCCTGGACCTCCTGCGGGGCCAAAACCTGACCCAGACCCTGCTGTGGACCCAGGACCTCCCGCCGTACCACCAAAACCTGACCCAGACCGTGCTGTGGACCCAGGACCTCCCGCCGTAGCACCAAAAGCTGACCCAGACCCTGCTGTAGACCCAGGACCTCCCGCAGTAGCACCAAATCCCGGCCCAGATCCTGCCGTGAACCCTGGCCCAGATCTCGCAGCAGATCCCAGACCTCCGGCGGATCCCGAACCTGGCCCTGGACCTCCCGGAGACCCAAAACCCGGCCCAGACCCTGCCGCCGACCCGACGCTGGCCACGGCGCCGGGGATGGAGCCGGTGGAGGAGCTGCTGGAGGAGTAGCCGGAGCTGGAGGCGGATGAGGCCAGGGCGGACGGCGAGACGATCTGGGCCATGGACGAGACCGGGACGCTGACGGTCATGGACATGTTGGACTGCTGACCCGGGATCCCGTCACGCTTCAGTTTGGCCATCAGACCTGGAAACACGAGCGGGGAAACGGACGTAAAGCTCTGATCGATGCAACGGCAGGTTTTTTACGAGTTCTGACTTTCTTTGGTGGGATAATACTTCATGATACTGCACCAAGCGAGTCTTTTGTGAAGCAAAGTTGACTTTTGTTTAGAAATGCAGAGTTCTAAAACACCAGGGACATTTTTCTGATCCTTTAAAAGGTTAATTCAACAAAATAAAGGCAGTTTCCTATATTTATTTTATGGAGCTTCCGAGTGTGATGATATCATGATGATGTCATGATATACAACCAGGAAGTTAAATTATAAACCACATAAAGTGCTAAACTGGGATAAAAATGTGTGGAAATAATAGTTTTAACTGTGTTTTAGTTAAATGAGTCCCTGTCATTGCACTTTACGTAAAAGTATGAATGCGACTCCCGACGCAATTTGTGTCATTTTAGATCAGTCTGATGTGCGAAACTCGATCTGTTAAACCGTAGAACAGAATTAAGTTGCTTTAAACTACAATGTGTGTGTTCTCTAAACTCTGTAGTG
Organism: Chaenogobius annularis; assembly: GCA_015082035.1. Taxonomy (NCBI): domain Eukaryota; kingdom Metazoa; phylum Chordata; class Actinopteri; order Gobiiformes; family Gobiidae; genus Chaenogobius; species Chaenogobius annularis. The sequence goes on along the minus strand of BJKM01001057.1, from coordinate 107,482 downwards.
TTGCGCGTTTGTCGGTTTGTCGCTGTACGAGGACTCGCCAACTTCTACTATCATAAATGCAATCAAGTACAACTACATACTACAAATTAACTAAAATACAAGGTTAAAAATCAAACCAAAATAATGAATTAAATTACCCCAAAAAACTACTCATTTACAGTATTGTTACCTTTTAAAATTGTATTTCATTGGAAAGCCCTTTTTGTGTAAAACATTTCCATGCACAGCTAAAGCTTTGCACACAGTCCATTATTTATTAACGTGCTTATTACATGTTCTGTCAATGTAGCCGCAAGTAGAGATAAAAGTTAAGTTAAGAGTTTATTACTAGAAAGAGAAACAAAAAATATTGTTTTAAATTATTGTTTAGCTCAAGCTCAAACTCAAGCTACGGCTACGGTTACAGCTAAGGCTACATCTAAACTACAGCTACAGATACAGCTAAAGCTACAGTTACAGCTACAGCTAAACTACAGCTAAAGCTAGGCTAAAGCTAAACTACAGCTAAAGCTAAACTACAGCAACAGCTAAAGTTACAGCGACAGCTAAAGCTACAGTTACAGATACAGCTAAAGTTACAGCTAAAGCTACAGATACAGCTAAAGTTACAGCTAAATCAGAGAATCAGAATCAGAATCAGAAAGAGTTTATTGCCATTGTCAATGAACAAAATTCAAAACGTATGAACTTGTCTCGGCCTTAAGGTGCAACATAAAACACTGAGTAATAATAAAACAACATATATTCAATCAAAAAAGGGCATGCATTAGGAAACAATTTAAAATTACTATACAATAAAAATAAAAATAGGCATTTCTATGTACACAAGTTTACAGTTATGTTTAAAGTTATAGTGCAGAAAGTGACAGTGCAGTGAGTGATGAATATTGCAGTTAAAGTGACAGGTGTTTTGAAGTGTTCATGAGTCCAACAGCAGAGGGAAAGAAACTATTCTTGTGGCGGGAGGTTCTGGTCCGGATGGACCGTAGCCTCCTGCCTGAGGGGAGTGGTTCAAACAGACCATGTCCAGGGTGAGAAGGGTCAGCTGTGATCCGACCTGCTCGTCCCAGAGCCCTGGAGACGTACAGGTCCTGCAGAGATGGAAGTCTGCAGCCGATCACCTTCTCAGCAGAGCGCACAATGCGCTGTAGTCTCTGTTTGTCCCTGGCTGTGGCTCCAGCGTACCACACGGTGATGGAGGAGGTGAGGATGGACTCAATGATGGCCGTGTAGAACTGCACCATCATCTGCACTGGCAGCTTGGCTTTCCTCAGCTGCCGCAGGAAGTACATCCTCTGCTGGGCCTTCTTGATGAGGGAGCTGATGGAGGGCTCCCACTTGAGGTCCTGGGTGATGGTGGTGCCCAGGAAGCGGAAGGAGTCCACGGTGGTGATGGGGGAGTCTGTCATGATGAGGGGGGCTGGGGGGCTGTGGCTTTCCTGAAGTCCACAATCATCTCCACTGTCTTCTGGGCGTTGAACTCCAGATTGTTACCGCTGCACCAGGACACCAGCCGGTCCACCTCCCTCCTGTAGACGGACTCATCCCGTCCGAGATGAGCCCGATGAGGGTGGTGTCGTCCGCAAACTTGATGAGTTTTACGGAGTCGTGGCTGGAGGTGCAGCAGTTTGTGTACAGGGAGAAGAGCAGAGGTGAAAGTACACAGCCCTGTGGAGCTCCTGTGCTGATAGTCCGAGTGTCTGAGACATTCTTCCCCAGCCGCACGCACTGCCTCCGATCCGTCAGGAAGTCAGTGATCCACCTGCAGGTGGAGTCAGGCACGTTGAGCTGGGAGAGCTTGTCCTGGAGCAGAGCAGGGAGGATGGTGTTGAACGCAGAGCTGAAGTCCACAAACAGGATCCTGGCGTAGGTTCCCGGGGAGTCCAGATGCTGCAGGATGAAGTGGAGTGCCAGGTTGATGGTGTCGTCCACAGACCTGTTGGCTCTGTAGGCGAACTGCAGGGGGTCCAGCAGGGAGGAGGTGAAGGACTTGAGGTGGGGCAGGACCAGGCGTTCAAATGACTTCATGACTACAGACGTCAGCGCCACAGGCCTGTAGTCATTAAGTCCAGTGATCCGGGGCTTCTGTGGGGAAAGGGACAATGATGGCAGACTTGAAACAGGCTGGGACATGGCATGACCCCAGGGAGGTGTTAAAAATGTCTGTGAAGACGGGGGTTAACTCTCCTGCGCAATGTCTTAATGTAGCGGCAGAGACGCCGTCTGGTCCAGCAGCTTTTCGGGGGTTGGATTTCCGAAATAGCCTGTGAACATCCTGTTCCTGAACTGAGAGGGTGGTGGGGAGGTGGGGGTGACCAGGTTTGGGTTGGCGGAGGTGGCCACCGTGGGGAGGGGGTGGTCACATCAAACCTGGTAGTAGAAGGTGTTAGTTGCTCAGCCAGTTTTCGATTGTCTTGCAGCAGGGGGGGCTCGGGGCTTGTGGTTGGTAAGGAGCCGGAGCCCCCTCCACACGGAGGCGGGGTTGTTGTCAGAGAACTGCTGCTTCAGACGCGTATTTGTACTGTGATCTCGCTCGAGAAACCTCTTTGCTAAATCCATACTTTGCGTCTTTGTAGCGCCCCCTGTCACCAGCCCTGTGCGCTGCCTCCTTCTGCTGCCTTAACTGCCTCAGTTTTGGAGTGAACCAGGGTTTGTCATTGTTGAAAGTGACTTTGGTGTGTGTTGGTATGATGCTGTCCTCACAGAATCGAATGTATGACGTCACAGTGTCCGTGTACTCATCCAAACTCTCTGTGGCAGCTCTGAAAACCTCCCAGTCTGTAATGTCCAAACACGCACGTAGCTCCTCCACTGCCTAAAGCTACAGATACAGCTAAAGTTACAGCTACAGCAATAGCTACATCTAAAGCTACAGCTAAAGCTACAGCTAAAGCTAAGCTAAAGCTAAACTACTGCTACAGCTCCAGCTCCAGCTAAAGCTACAGTTACAGCTATACTTACAGCTACACTTACAGCTAAAGCTACAGCTACAGCTACAGCTACAGCTAAAGCTACAGCTAAAGCTAAAGCTACAGCTAAAGCTAAAGCTGGTCTGACCTGTGTACTTTGTGTCCTCGAACAGTTTTCCCACTTTCTTGTCTTCCTCAGAGTTCATCTGAACGTCGTGCTCCGTCAGGCCGCACTTACAGTTACGACAGATCTTCCTAAAAAACAGAAAGACTTTTATCATTTTTACCGCTCAAAACAAAAGCCAGAAACACAATCAAACCATCAGAAAACCACTTTTACGCCTAATGTCCCGTTTATTTTTATATTTCACGTTCCCACCGATGTTCATAACCATCAGAAGTGATAAAGTGATGTGTTTTAAAGGTGCGCGGGTGTAACATTTCTGGTGCAGGGTCTCGACAGTGATAACGAACAGTTTGTTGGATGTACTTCGTTCCTGTCGCTTCAGCGAGCGCAGAGTCAAGTCCTGACAACGTTTCATTCTGAACGTGGAAGATTTATGACCGAGACGAGCTGGAGCAGGAAAACAAGACTTTGGTCGACGCCAAACCAAGAGCGATATATCGAAAAATGTATTGTTTTGACCTTTTGCGAAATCAGAAATATCGAGTAGATCATCAATAACAGTAGTGTGCCTCGATTTGTGTAAAACGGATTCACACTTGGATTTAATTTATTGATTTTGACCTTTACCAAAACTAAAGAACCCGATACAGAGGACCAGAAAATATATGCTGCATTATTTACTAAGTTTTGTTTTGGTAAAAGGATTTTAGGTTTTTAAAAGAGCAAATTTTGAATGAATAAAAACCATCATCGATTAAAACCTTTTTTGTCTGTAAATATGATTCATCAGAACATTCTCAAGCGTCATCACTTTTAGATTCGTCCAGGTCTAATTCAGTAAAAAATCTAATATTCACCAGCCTTTTGTGGAAAATAAATGGAAAGAATAATCGATTAGCAAAATAATTTCCCCCAGATCAGAAAACACTTTCTCTCAGCCAAGATTTAAACGCCAACGGTTTTAAATCTCAACGACGACAAATAAGCAAAACGCTTTACATTTCCAGGGTAGAAATGAACATCGATGATTTCCAGACGAGGTTAAGTGTTAAAACAGGTCTTTAAACGTTTTATTAGAGGTTTAATTATCAGACAAATGTGAAATGTCTGTAAATTATATTCAGGTTTTGTTGCATTAAACGATACTCAAAACATCATTCACAATATTATCTACGTTTGGATTAATTTTGCTAGAAAGCTACAGCTAAAGCTAAAACTACATTTAAAGCTAAAACTACAGCTACACCTACAGCTACACCTAAAACTACAGCTAAAACTACAGCTAAAGCTACAGCTAAAGCTACTGTTAAAGCTAAAACTACAGCTACACCTACAGCTACAGCTAAAACTACAGCTACAGCTAAAAATACAGCTAAAGCTAAAACTACAGCTACAGCTAAAACTACAGCTAAAGCTAAAACTACAGCTACAGCTAAAACTACAGCTACAAGCTAAAACTACAGCTAAAGCTACAGCTAAAGCTACAGCTACAGCTACAGCTAGAAAGGACGGGGGGAAATAATGCTAATTTCTAGGTTCAGAATTGTACCCGAGCTTCACAAAAAGTACACTCTGTATGAAATATAATGTAGAGAAAAATTAAAAACTATTGTGCGTTTTCTCCAGTTTCTTGCTTTAAAACCTTTAAATCAAGTTAGAAATCTGGGGGTAATAATGGGCTCAGACGTAGATTTTAACATCCACGTCAGATCAATAACATCAGCAGCATTTTACCATCTAAAAAACAATGCCAAAATCAAAAAGTATAGTGTCTAAACCAGACTTGGAGAGACTAAGAATTCATACGACTGAAGGAACTTTTTCTGCATTTTAAAAAGATTGTTATGCAATTATTTATGTGTTTAAAGCAGGCTTTTTATTTCAGTTTGTTTTCTTTATTGGCAGTTTCTCCAGTGAAATCACGTCATGTTCCACTTCACGTTAGTCTCCATTCTGGTCTATAAAGATAAGACTTTTGATTTGACATTCAAGAACAGCTGGAGCTTAAATCCCCCGTAAAAATGCGTCGTCACGGGGAACAGGCCCGTGCGAGTCGGTCCTGGCTCCATTACACACATTTTTCTGTCTTCTTTTTTCCACGTTCCTCGTCTGTGAAACTCCGTGAATTCAACCGGTTTCAAATGACACTGGATACGGTCTAAACCAGGTCTAAACCAGGTCTAAACCAGGTCCAAAGTAAGTCTAAAGCAGGACTACAGCAGGTCTAGACCAGGTCTCAGGCAGGTCTAAAGCAAGGCTAAAGCAGGTCTAAACCAGGTCTAAAACCAGGTCTAAAACCAGGTCTAAAACCAGGTCTAAAGCAGGACTAAAGCAGGACTAAGCAGGACTAAAGCAGGACTAAAACCAGGACTAAAACCAGGACTAAAACCAGGACTAAAGCAGGACTAAAGCAGGACTAAAGCAGGTCTAAAGCAGGTCTAAAGCAGGTCTCAAGCAGGACTAAAGCAGGTCTAAAGCAGGTCTAACGCAGGACTAACGCAGGACTAAAGCAGGACTAAAAGCAGGACTAAAAGCAGGTCTCAAGCAGGTCTCAAGCAGGTCTAAAGCAGGACTAAAAGCAGGACTAAAAGCAGGACTAAAGCAGGTCTAAAGCAGGTCTAAAGCAGGACTAAAAGCAGGACTAAAAGCAGGAACTAAAAGCAGGACTAAAGCAGGTCTCAAGCAGGTCTCAAGCAGGTCTCAAGCGGCTAAAGCAGGACTAAAGCAAGTCTAAAGCAGGACTAAAAGCAGGACTAAAAGCAGGACTAAAGCAGGTCTCAGCAAGCAGGTCTCAGCAGGACTAAAGCAGGACTAAAGCAGGTCTAAAGCAGGTCTAAAGCAGGACTAAGCAGGACTAAAGCAGGACTAAAAGCAGGACTAAAAGCAGGACTAAAGCAGGAAAAAGCAGGACTAAAGCAGGTCTCAAGCAGGTCTCAAGCAGGTCTCAAGCAGGACTCTAAAGCAGGCTCTAAAGCAGGACTAAAAAGACTAAAAGCAGGACTAAAGCAGGACTAAAGCAGCAAGCAGTCTAAGCAGACTAAAGCAGGACTAAAGCAGGTCTAAAGCAGGACTAAAGCAGGACTAAAGCAGGACTAAAGCAGGACTAAAGCAGGTCTCAAGAGCAGGACTAAAGCAGGACTAAAGCAGGACTAAAAGCAGGACTAAGCAGGACTAAAGCAGGTCCAAGCAGGTCTCAAGCAGGTCAAGCAGGACTAAAAGACTAAAGCAGGACTAAAGCAGGCTAAAGCAGACTAAAGCAGGACTAAAAGCAGGAGGTCTAAAGCAGGTCTAAAGCAGGTCTAAAGCAGCCAGCAAGGACTAAAGCAGGACTAAAGCAGGACTAAAGCAGGACTAAAGCAGGACTAAAGCAGCAGGACTAAAAGCAGGGGTCTAAAAGCAGGACTAAAGCAGGACTAAAGCAGGGGTCTCAAAGCAGGACTAAAGCGACTAAAGCAGGACTAAAGCAGGTCTCAAGCAGGACTAAAGCAGGACTAAAGCAGGTCTCAAGCAGGACTAAGACTAAAGCAGTCTCAAGCAGGACTAAAGCAGGTCTAAAGCAGGTCTAAAACAAGGACTAAAGCAGGACTAAAGCAGGTCTCAAGCAGGTCTAAAGCAGGACTAAAGCAGGACTAAAACCAGGTCTAAAACCAGGTCTAAAGCAGGACTAAAACCAGGTCTAAAGCAGGTCTAAAGCAGACGTGTTTTTAACGTAATGACGCGGCTGTTTGTCAACTGCTGTCAAGATCAATCGGTTCATCGATAATCGCGGTTGTTCAGGTCACGATAAAAGTGGGAAAAACTAACAATACATTTCATTCAAGAAGCAACAATCCGTCATTTCTGTTTAAACTTGGCGGCACAACAGTAAAAATATGCGTAAAGTGCTTTTTTTATCTGGTCGTTTGTGCCACAACATCATTATTTCTTCATTCAGACAGTTTGGTTCCATAAAGCAGGCACAGAGTGATGATTTCACTGTTGTCACGGCGCTAAAACAAACGCGAAGGATCGTAAAGAATCGTTACAGGGCAGCTTCAAGTAAGGAGTTAGCGTTAGCATGTTAGCGCGTGAGCAGGTTAGCGCGTGAGCAGGTTAGCGCCTGAGCAGGTTAGCGCCTGAGCAGGTTAGCGCGTGAGCAGGTTAGCGTGTTAGCACGTTAGCATGTTAGCACGTTAGCATGTTAGCATGTTAGCAGGTACAAACCTCCAGAAGTGCAGCTCGAAGCCCTCGCATTTGTCTTTACATTTGAGACACAACGCTCCAGCGCCGAACTCATGGCCCAGCGTCATCTGAAACACAACAACAAAAAAAAGGTCAGAGAAACGATATCCCCGTGTGTCAGATGCCCTCCCATCCTCCCATATCCCCGTGACGTTTAACTGACATCATTTTATCCATTTACTTTTTTTAACTTAAAATAAATGTTTGCGAGAAAGTCATGGGCGTACAGGGTTTGTGTTAGCGCTCCATCTACTGGCAGCAGAGGGAATTACCGTGAGGAAATAAATAAAAGCTAGCTTGCTCCGACATGCTAATGTGAACACACAGTTGTAATGAAGGTGATTTGAGTCAGAAATGTTAAAAACAGCACAGGAGACCTCCAGATCTCTACATTTGACATCACAAATCTGGGACATTTGAAACCGAGTGTTTTTGTGAGGCTCAGAGAAAGAGCAGAGACGACGGGCACGTAAACAGAAGTGTGAATGAAGCTAAAACATGTTATAACATATTTATATGGATTATCATTACACTTCTTTTGTAAGATGATACCGAAATCCAATATTTGGCTTGTTGCCGTTTTCGATACCGATATTTACATTTAAAAATTCAAAACAAAGCCAACAAATCCATTTTAAGTTGAAGTAAAATTCACAAAAGTACTTAACTTTATTACTAAGCAATAATAACAAAATGTATTTATTGGGGATATTAAATAATTTGTTTCATGATTGTGTAAACATACAGCCATATTGTTCAAACCCAAATCCACTTTATTTAAATATATATAACAGAAATAATAATATAAAATAAAACCAGAGCAAAATCATAAAATCATAAAAAGCAATAAAAATAAATACATTGAGCTTGATCGCCCTCCTATTTCCATTTTACTCATAAAAATGTGCAAACAAAACAAGCGCCAAACATTAGCCGATACCGATACTGGAGCCGATATATCGCCCATCCTTCTGCAGATGCCACCAATATAAAATGATCAGGAAGAACGTTGTAGGAGGCGTCGTCTCCTACACCACTAGCCCCGCCTCCAGAGGACAGACGCAGGGGCGGGGCCGAAGTGAAGAGGAGAGTGAAGCAGCTTGTGGTTTACTTTGAGTCATGTTTGAGTCATGTTTGAGTCACTGTCAGAACAGATGGAGCGAAAGAAGGGAAGAGAAATGGAGGAGAGATAGAGGATGAGAGAGAGAGAGAGACACCAGTCAAATGACAAAACATTTACTGAAAGTTCATTTAAAGTGTTTACAGGAAAAGTGTGGAGTGATAAGTGCTTTTTCAAGACTTTAGTTAGAAATGTTACTCACAAACCAGGGGCTAAACCAGGGGCTAAACCAGGGGCTAAACCAGGGGCGAAACCAGGGGCGAAACCAGGGGCTAAACCAGGGGCTCTATACCAGGCGGCGTAAACCAGGGCAAACCCAGGGCGAAACCATGGCGAACAGGGCCTAAACCAGGGGCTATAACCAGGGGCTAAACCAGGGGTTAAACCAGGGGCGAAACCAGGGCGAACCAGCGGCTAAACCAGGGCTAAATACCACTGGGGCTAACAAGACGTGAAGAGCTAACCAGGGGCGAAACCAGGGGCGAAACCAGGGGCTAAACCAGGGGCTTAAGGGTAAACCAGGGGCTAAACCAGGGGCGAAACAGGTGGCACGCAAACCAGGGGCTAAACCAGGGGCTATAAAGCAAACCAGGGAACAGGCGGCGGGGCTAAACCAGGGGCAACCACGAAAGGGGAACCAGGGGCCCAGGGCATAGAGCTACAGGGAACAGGGGGTAAACCAGGACCGAACAGGACGAACCAGGACTAAGTGCCTACAAAACCATCTTTTTTGCTTATTAGAAAACACACTGTGGATTTACAGTCACATTGAATAATAATCAAGGAACAAGCAAGAAAGAAAAGAAGAGAGAAAAAAAACAGGAGAAGACAGTGAAGGAGCGCGAGGGGAGGATGTAAGGAACAAAGTAGGGGTAGAGAGGGAGAAGGGGGAGAGTGGAGCAGTAGAGAGGGAGAAGGGGGGAAGGAAAACAGGGAGAGAGGGGGTGAGAGGGTTCGAGAGAGAAAAGGAGGAGGAAACAGGGAGAGAGGGAGAGAGATGGTGGTAGAAAGGAGGGAGGTGGGGGAGGAAACAGGAGAGAAGGAGAAAGAGTGGGGTAGAGGAGGGAGAAAGGGGAGGAAACGGGAAAGAAGGAGAAAGAGTGGGTAGAGGAGGGAGGTGGGGGAGAAACAGAAGAAGAAGGAGAAAGAGTATAGGAGAGTAGAAGGAGGAGAGAAGGAGGGAAGAGAAAAGAGGAGAGAGGGGGCGAGAGGGTTAGAGCGGGAGAAGGGAGAGAGAAGGAGAAAGAGTTGGGGTAGAGGAGGAGAGAGGAGGGAGGAAACGAGGAGAGAGGAGGGAGAGAGCGAGAAGAGAAGCAGCTGCTTGAGGCTCTTGTGACGGACACATCTCCGCTGATGCCGTCACTTTCTTCAGACACGATTTACAAACGGCTTTCTCATTTCCCGTACCGAAATGTTGAAATATCGCAACAAAAACGCGCGATAGGATTCACTGAGTGCCGGAACGTCCTATTATGGTGTCTCTTTTGGGGCGTTTGTGGACATTATCCTGTATGTAGTGCCAGATTACACAATCTCACTTCGCTCTGTCCATTTAAAGTGCCGTTTCCTGAACATGTGACTTTCGGTTAGCGCCAGGTTCGCGTCCATCTTCAGTTTAACGGACGGACTTTTTACGGCTCAATCCCGGCCTCAGCTGAGCCGAAGCTGTAAACAAACAGGTTTGACGCAACGCTTTGGTTCTGACAGATTAAAAGCAGATGCCAGGTCTCATGTTCGACGACAGCAGGAGAGGAGGAAGAGGAGGAGGAGGAGCAGAGGAGGAGCAGCGAGAAGGGAGGAGCAAGCAGGAGGGAGGAGGGAGGAGGAGGAGCCGGAGGGGGAGGAGCAGCAGGAGGAGGAGCGGAGGGGGAGGGAGGGTGAGCAGCAGAGCGAAGGGAGGGAGAGAGAAGGAGGAGCGCGAGGAGAAGGGGAGGAGCAGCAGGAGAGGAGGAGCAGCAGGAGGAGACGCAGGGAGAGGGCGGAGGCGGAGAGCAGGAGGAAGGAGCCGCAGGAGGGAGGAGAGGCAGGACGGAGCAGCAGAGGAGGAGGAGCAGGAGGCGAGGAGGAAGCAGGAGGAGCAGGAGGCGGAGGAGCAGGAGGAGCAGCAGGAGGAGGAGCAGGAGGAGGTGGAGGAGGAGGAGCAGCAGCAGGAAGAGCAGCAGCAGCAGGAACACGCCTAAATATGGTTAAAACATCTGATCTGGGGGCGTGACGCAACTCCCACGATGGAACGTCGTGTTGAAGATGCGGCGCAGAATTGAACGCCGTCAGAAGCCTTTGGTGTCCATCATCTCTTCATGTGCTCCTCGGTTGCTGTGGCAAAATTACCCAGCAACCACTGGGGCAAAACTCATCTAACGTCTCACTTTAGAGCAGCTTTATTGTGTTGAATTCATGTTTAGAGTCCAAAAATGTATTTTGTTGTAAATTTACGCATAAACCTTGAGTGTTCCTGCTGTGATGTCACTTCCTGTCACTGTCAACAGCTTATCCCACTTTACTTCACAAATACCTGCTCGATCGGTGTAAAACTTGTTTGAAAAAATTGTCACTTTGAATATTTGTTTTTTTCTAACTCTGAATCAAACAGGCTTGAATTTGTTCTATTTTGAAGTTTTGCGGTGTAAATTTTCATTGTTTTTTTTTTCCAGTTCAAAATTAAAAAAAAATAATAATAATTAAATATGCAAATCATAGATTTTTTTCGAAAATTTAAACCATTGAAAACAATTTTTTTTTAAAGAAAAAGAAAGAAGACAAAAAAATATATATATACAAAAACAAATAATAATCAAGGCCCAAAATCCAAAAATAAACGGCCCATTTGGTCCAAAGTCGGTCAAATTTGTCCATTTCCAGAATTCGTCTGACTCAGTTATAAAATGTCGGTTAATCGCAGGTGCAGTTTGTGTCATCCATGTTTCCCTGCTGAACGGAGTATGTTCCAAATGTATCCATCCACTGTGTCCATGGCAGGAGTTTCGAGACCTCAAATTCAACAGTTTGAATTCAGAATGTGAAATTTGGCGTCTTGAGATTTTGCTGTTGAATTCGAGGAAACGCTGCGATAAACGTCACAGGGAAGAGCTGGAGTTTAACGCCACATCGCCCCGCCCTGATTTTGGATAATACATTACATCCTCAGTTTGATCCCGTCTCTGTTCTGGTCCTGGTTTAGTCCTGGTCCTGGTTTAGTCCTGGTCCTGGTTTAGTCCTGGTCCTGGTTTAGTCCTGGTCCTGGTTTAGTCCCAGTGTGTAGATGGACACACAAATTCATTTCAAAGGTTTACACTCTGATGCGAGTAGATAAGGTATTCATGTCTAAATTAGGTTAGGGTTAGACCTAGACCCTAGGGCCTAGACCTAGGACCCTAGGACCTGGGCCGGATTTAGGCCTTAGGCGGATTAAACAGGGTTCAAACAACAAAGATTTAAAAATTAAATCCTCGTTAGTGTTCTTCATTGGAAGAGTCTACATTTGTGGTGCTTTTGGAACAAGAGAAGATTTATGTACAATTAGGGCCTAAATTTCATTCGTTTAGTTTCCCTGGTCTGGTTTGTTCTCTGTACTAGTCCCCACTCCAGTCCCCACTCCAGGTCCCACTCCATCCCCACTCCAGTCCCCTACTAGTTTAGTCCCCGCTCTAGTCCCCGCTCTAGTCCCCGCTCTAGTCCCCGCTCGTAGATCTGCGTCCCAGTCCCAGCTCTGTCCCCGTCCGCAGTTCTTGGCGCGTTGATTTCTGTTTATGACCTGTGCACTTACTGTACGTGACCTTTGGTTTGTTCTGCAAAGGACGTGACTCAGACTTCAACACGCGGAGAAACTCAACAATAAGGAAGTTTTGCGTCTTCACAAAACACACAAACTGAAACCACAACGGCAAACTACAAACGACACGACCAACTACACGTAAAGTTACACGTACAGATTACCACGTAAACTAACGTAAAGTCCCGACACGTAAAGTTTTCACGTAAAGTTTACCACGTAAAGTTACACGTAAAGTTACACTAAAAGCCCCCCGCGCCGCTGCCACCTGCCCCGGACCGCCGACCCACCTTTTCAGGCGTTCTCCTTTCCAGTTGCCAAATCCAACGCGCGGTAATAGAACGCGACTGCGCCGCCGAACAACGAACACGAACTACGCCTCTCTTCACTTCTCCTCTCGATCTCCCATTCGCTGTCCGGTCCGTGGGCTCCACACGCCGCCAATCTCAGGGAGGAGAAACAGGCCCGGGACCACACCAGGCGGAGCGTGAGCACTCGCGTCTCTGGGCTCTGCGTCGACGGAAGAGCGCTTCCAAAACACCCGCCTCTAGCTCCGGTTGACGTGAACGCAAGCTGACGGCCTGAGGTCGACTCTGTGTTTCCGCCAGAACTTCACAATAAATAACAACTCTTTCGTGTAACGGTCTTCAGAATCCAGGTTTTTATCACCGTAAATGTGCCGATCAGTAGGTGCGCAAAAAGGGAGATTGTATAGAGACTTCATCCACAACTCACGGGTTCGATTCCCGCTCGGATCAAGTCTAGATACATAAAGCTCCTACTTGAAGGTTCTCCTGTTTCTCTAATCCTGACTTTTTAGTTTGTATTTGAGTGGGATAAAAGAACCTTTTGTGGTCAATTTTGATTTGATCACAGTTACTTTACTGTATTTATTAAAGTTGCAGTTTGTGAAGAAAATTTGTAAATAAATAAGAGTTTAAAATGACAGGAAGTAGAGCTGAATCCCTTCTTATCGTCAATTTCAGGTCATCAGCGTGCGACACAGAGACAGTTGACACTTTTCTGACAGTTTAAACCGTCTTTCAACACAATAAAAGTGTTCTATGGTGTTATTGTGTGTCGGGTCAGAACTGTTGTGTCATTCATGTGGATTTTGGCTCTTGTTTACAGTCTGGTTGCTAGGTAACAGCGGTGGAATGATCTCTACCTATGTCATATTTGTGCTCGTCACGTCCAACCAGGAAGTACAATTATAAACTTTGCAAAAACGGTTCAAACTTGGGACAAATGGGCCAAATGTTGAGTCAAATCTGAAATAAAATTGTGTTTTAGTGAAATGTGTCGTTTAATCTGTCAAAGAGACTTAGTATGAAAGTGTTTTTTGTTGTTGTTGTTGCTTTTGGCAATATTGTTTGGTATGGGTTTAACTTTCTAACCCTAACCCTGGTGACTTTCCACCTCAAGAAAGTGACATACTGTGCCTTTAAATGCTCTGTAGGACATAGAACATGGGCCTAACCCTTCGTCTGTGCTTTGTCCGGTCAGAAAGTCACATCAATTAGATAAAAACAGAGAGAAATGGGCATGGAGACGGAAACACCCCGATGACTGTGTTTTTGTCTGAAATAAAAGCTTGTAATTTATCATTTTTATACATTTGTGGTGACTTTTAATCAGAAACGCTGTGATTGTCCCTCAAAATATCACTAAAAAAACACTTTCTTTGTGCGTAAAATGTGTGTTTTGTTGAAATACTGCAGAACTTTTCATGATTTCACCGCGGGGAAAATTCACCTGCAGCTTTTTACCCGCAACTAAAGAAATTGACCGAAATCGACCGCTTGTCATGCGTTAGACCCACAAGAGCGACGACGAGACAAGAAAAGTGTTCGTAAAGTGCATATTTGTGTGTAAAAAGATAGAATACAGCGACAATCCAGTTAAATCCTTTCATAATCCCATAAAACAACACGCCAAACAATAAAAAACAAGTCAAATAATACAAATAATTGGTCGAATAAGACATTTTTGACTGAAAAAAACGACTAAACGACTAAAGATGTGTGAAGAGAGCGTGTAATAATTGTAAAAATAATTAAAAGTTAATACAAGGAATGAGTTTAAAATTGATCATTTTTAATCAAAATAAATAAGAAAACCTTTATTTGACACACAAAAAATGCAAAGTTTGCTCAGCAGCAGACAGGAGCAAAACATGGTGTAAAAGAAAGTGTGATTAAAGGCTAAATATGATTAAAAAACGGCAAATTATAACAAAAAACTGCCATATACTGAAGCGACAGATCTTCGTGCTTTTACTTTGGCGTCTTTTCCTGTTCACTTCCTGCTTCCGCTCCAGCTTCACGCGCTCGGCTCCTTTTCTACATTCTCTTTGAACCCGGACGCCGCTCTCAGCCAATCAGATCACCGAGAAGAGGCGCAGCGGCCAATCAGCGCGTGGCGGGGGCGGGGTTTGCGGCAACAAAGAAGAGACGAGACGTTTGTACGGAAACCGACACGTTTCTCACTCTTTCAGGCCTCGTTTTTTCACTGCGCTTTCCGTACTTCAGAGCGTGTTTACTGTAGTTTACTGTAAGTTGTGTTTGGCGTCATTGTGGTGGTGTTTTGGTGTTGCTGCCGTGTCTTTTCTTGTCCTTAAATGAATTAAAAACAAACTAAACCACTGCGAGGCAAAGTCGACAAGTGCATCTTTAAAACAAAAAGGTCAGTTCAAAGTGACAGACGTAAAGAATTGTCTACAGTTTTTGGAGAATATTTCCAGCAAAAACTGTCAATATAACGACGCCACCTGTTGCCTGAAGGCGTTACTGCGTCGGTTCCTCACTATGTTTAAGTTTGAAATGAAGAACTGCATTAAAGTGCCCCCTACAGGTTGGAAATATATTTTAAGTTTCGTCAAAAATTCTAAATAATGTTGCAAAGAACGTCTCCTTTTTTACGTTTGTAATTTTACTTTCTGTTTGTAATCAATGACATCACAGTAGGAAATTACCCAGCAACCACTGGGCCAAAACTCAGCTAATGTAACATTAGTTTTTTTGGCTAGCAGGTGGCGCCCCCTAACAGTAAAGTTACACAGTGCACCTTTACAGCGAGTGACGCAAACTCTTCATTTGTGGTGAAATATAAAAAGATCTGACAGGAAACCACTGCTTTTAGTAACTTCCTGTTACCACGGAAACCCAAGCGAACGAAGACAATCTGATGATAGCGGTCCAGTTTACACTCGTCTGAAACGCACAGCCGCTAGTTTTATTTTCCTTTTCTTTTAATTTTCTTAAACATTTTCTCTTCAATCATGATATTTAATGACGTCATGTCACTTTAGGTCTTTATGTGTGCGTACATTTTACTGGCATTAGTGTCCCATAAGTAACTTTAATTATAAACTCTAAAGAAGTGTTTCATTCGGCTCATGTTTTCAAAGTCATTGTACCTTTAGAAAAGTGTTTACAGCTCCTGTGTCAGTGGCATAAAGTACTATTACTATTATCAGGATATTATGAAGATATTATGAAGTACAGCAATAAATCCTCTGTCAAGTGTAAATGCTGTGGCAGAACCACAGTTGAAGTCAAAGACCCTCATGTTTAAGTGCTCGTGCAGCTCTGGTCTGAGACTTCCCCTGAAACGATGGAAGTTTGTGTTTGATTTGAAGAAAACCTGCAAATACAGACTGTGAAGGGCTGAGTTTGGCTCCACCTGGTGGCGAAGTGTGTGAGACACTGACTGACGTTTAGTTCACTCATGAAACGCCTGGCTCCACCCATGTTTCCACTGTCCCGACAGAGGGTCCGAATGTCCCGCAGGTGAACGTGCACTCAAAATATCCCACAATGCACCTTGAAATGTGGTGTCCAGCGCTGGTCACTGGGGCGGTCAAAGTGGTATTTGCTGCGTGTCCTCCCTTCTCTCTCATCCCCATTTCACGCTGATCTGTCCTGTGTAAAAAAGCCTAAAACATGATTAAATAAACTCACTGCGACTCGAGAAGATGAACAAAACTGTCTTAAAGTAACCGCTAGCTGTAAAGTCGCTAGCGTTAGCCGCTAACCTTAGCCTGCGTCGCCATCACAGGCAAAACGTAGACAAATCCAGTCCGTTTGCTTCACGTGAGAGGCCGGAGGACGAGGAGAAAGTGGCGAGGGTCCGAATCGCTCTGTGAGAGTTCTGTGGAGCGAACGAGGAGGGAGGACATTCAGGCGCCGCCATGTTCTGCATTGTGTTGTTCTGGTCCTTTAAACTCGCTCTTGTACTTTTACGTTTACTCGTGTTTTAGAACCTGAAATAACGTTTGTCCTGAAAACCACACTTTCTCTCAGTCAGGCGTTCCCTCCGCAGGGTTTAGTGTTAGCGCTCCGTCTACTGGCAGCAGAGGGAATTACCGTGGGGAAATGAACAAAAGCTAGCTTGCTTCAACATGCCAATGTAAACGCACAGTTGTAATGAAAGTGATTTGAACCTAAAGATGTTTTTTGGGATATTTGAAAGCGAGTGTTTTTGTGAGGCTCAGAGAAGGAGGAGAGAAGAGGAGCTCGCAGACAGGATCAATGGTGTGAATGAAGCTGAACACATCTGCACACATGGTGTTGATGAGCGAATAATGTTTTAAAGCTCAAAAAAGTCCATTTCGCCTCATCATACGTGTGCTTTAAAGTGCAGTCGAGGTCAGATCTGTGGAGAGGCGAGCCGCTCACAGTGAGAATGCACAATTAGAGCGGCCACAGAAACGCACGCGCTCTGGAGCTCAGTTTCCTGCTCTGACTTTGCAGATAAAGGAGACGTTTGTGCAGAAGAAGAAGAAGAAGAAGAAGAAGACGCTGTTGAGTGTGAAACAACGGCTTTCCAACCCTCGTCCGGGGGTCACGTCCAGGGTCCAGGGTCCACGTCCCGGGGGTCCGCGTCCAGGGTAAGTCGGTGTGAGTTTGAGGCCTGGACGCAGCTGTTTTCCACTCTCGCGCTCGATCTCTTTCCCTCTGGAACGTTCTTTATCGCCTTTGTTACACAACTTCAGGAACACACAATCTTATATACTTCAGTTATTTGAAGTGTTTTTCAATCTAAATGTGGTGTTTTTGTGCCCTGGGGCAGTCTGGCAGGGCTGTGGCATGAGTCATGGGGTGAGAGTAGTAATAAATAAATACATTAAATTAGCACTTGTTGGTCAGAACTGGTTTCAGAACTGTGGAATATTTGTCCCGTTTGGTAAATATGTAAATAATTAAATACAAATAAAAAACAGCAATAGTCATATATTTTTTCATTTTAAAAAAAAAAAATAAAAAAAAATATTCACTTTTTCTTTGCCAGTAAGTTTGATATCAGTCGAACTGAAACGTTCCTCGGCAAAATTAATACAATAAAAAAACAAAAAAGCGACAAAGTTTAATTCCCGTTTTGTCAAATGTTTTTTCAGGTGAAATTGTTCTGACTTTTCTGTTTCTCTGTTTGTGGGAAAAGGAGCAGCCGTGCCTGGTCACACATGACTCCCCCCCCACAGTCACCGTGACCCCGCCCTCAGGTTAAAGACGGCCCCTCGCCGGCCCCGTGCACCTGACGGCCCCTGTCTGCACCCGTCGCCCATGAGGACCCTGCCTGTTACTGAGCGCGCTCGTCTGCGTCGCTCTGGCCAAAGAGACGTTCTTCAGGGTGAGACTCCGACGTGTAATAACTACGCTGGTAATAAATGCAGAGTAATACACGGTAATAACCGTTTTATGTAAGAGAACGGGACAAAACTAACTGGATTAAAACAACGAAAACAGGTTTAACATTCATTTCCGTTCAGTGAAATGTGTATGAAATGACTCTTAATTTAAATGTCATTTGTTTTATGTGTTTTATTTACAAGAGTTGATTTGAATAAAAAAACGACACGATTCGAAACATTTGACTCATTTTTAATCAAATCGAATTTTATATTTTACAATTTTTGACAGTCGAGACGCCTGCAGCGGAATAAGAAAAGTTGAATGAATAATAACTACATTTAGTTTGAAATGGTCGTTTACTTAAATGAATAAGAAAAAATTGTTTTTAAACACGCTCCACATTTTTTTGGTTTTTGTAATGTACCAGGTAATCACATGGAAATGGAGATAAACTCAGGCTTTAAATCTCTCGCTCTAATTATTGAAAAAAACGCTTTATTTTGTTAATTTATTAAACATAAAAAAATTGTTGCAAAATGAAAAAAAAAATCTAATTGCGCCTCATTTTTGGAGCGATAAAAAGTGGATTAAATGAAATTTAGAATGAAATATATAACTTAATGGGTGGATACGTTTAGGACTCAGTTTTTATGCTATAGGGATTTGTCGTATGGATATGAGGTGTACTCCTCTTTAAGTACCCCAAAGACTGCGAGTTGATGTTTCATTTCCTAGTCGCAGTTTGATGTCTTCATTTCTTCATTTCTTCATTTCTTCATTTCTTCATTTTCTTCATGTCTTTTCTTCATTTCTTCATGTCTTCTTCATTTCTTGGATTGCGATTTTGTAGATAAGCTCAAAGTCCGGCCGCGTTCATCGACTCGCTTTGCAGAACACACTTGGATGTTTGCCGTTTAAATTGGTTTTGTGTTTTAATGGCCTCTTCATCTTCATCCTCTTCTTTATGGTAAAATCCAGGAAACAGGAAGTGCTGTGGTATGTTGAAAAAATTCAGGCTGCGGTTTGGGACTAACGTTCGTCTGTGGAGCTCCGTTTGCCACATACGCTTAACAATTAAAGCGTGGTTAGCTGAAATCGCAACTAAATCGATTTATTGAGAAAACCGATAAAGGACATTTTTAGAATGAAAATGACATTTAGAGTTTCATTGTTCAAGTTTAGGACCTAAAGTAAGGACCTACAATGGCTTCAAGCCACGCCCCAGATTCAAAACCTTCTATCGGGTTCTTCTTTTAAGTTTGAGCGTTGGTTTGTGTTTAAATGAACCTTCTGCATTTTCCTCCGTGTTTAACAGTACATATACACAGGAAGTAGTAGTATAATGCGGTAGTATGTTTGTACCGATATTATGTTACAAGAGCAAGGGGCATTGTATTATATGACACAGCAGTATTATAGGAGTAGTATTTTGCCTAAACAAGATATTTGTAGCTTATAAGTTGTAGTAGTATTAATAGTGAGAGTAGCAGGCCGTCACATTTAGCAGTACTTTGTATTATAGCATATTGCATAGATTATCATAGCGTAAATAGTATTCAGCATACTTGTATATTGCAATATTTGTATCCATAGTTTGCTTAGTACTTGTTATCATTGCAGTATTATATCTTAAGAGTACTATCCGTAGTATGTTGCACGTATAGCAGTATTTGTACTATAGTTGTAGTAGTATTATAGTAGCAGTAGCAGCCGCAGCACTTTATAGCAGTACTTGTATTTATAGCGAGTATTTGTACTTTACTAGCTAGTACTGTGTATCATTGCTAGTACTTGTTCATAAAGTACTTGCATTTGTACACTTTTCATGTTGTATTGCAGCAGTACTTGTATCTTGTACCATTGCAGTATTTGTATTACTAGCAGTACTTGTATACATAGTTGTAGTCATTGCATACAGTTGTACCTATTGCAGTATTGTGTCTAAGCAATACTTGTATCATTGCAACTTGTACATTGCAGTCACTTGAATTGCAGTACTTGCATTTACTTGTATCGTTGCAGTACTTGTTACCATTGTCAGTACTTGTACCATTGCAGTAAGTACTTTGTACTTACTTGCAGTACTTGTACCATTGCAGTATTTGTACTACATGCAGTACTTGTATCATTGCAGTACTTGTTACCATTGCAAGTACTTGTACTATTGCAGTATTTGTACTACACGCAGGTACTTGTATCATTGCAGTACCTTGTACTACAGCAGTACTTTGTATCATTGCAGTATTTGTACTAACTACAGCAGTACTTGTACTACATTGCAGGTACTTGTAGCCATTAGTATTGTACTAACAGCAGTATACTGTATATTGCAGTACTTGTACTATTCTAGCATTGCTTTATCGTTCTACCTTGTACTATATCAGTACTATTATCGTTGCAGTACTTGTATCGTTGCAGTACTTGTACTACAGTCATGTGTTTTCCTCGTTCCTCAGGCACCAGGTTCTAAAGGATCCAGGCCAAAGATGAGACTCAGTTGGCTCTGATCAAGGACTGGACGATGTTCGAGCAGAGGTACGTCAAAGGCGCTCCTGCCAAGGTGGCCGAGCAGCAACATACGGTACGCAAAACGTGTGGCCTCCTGCCGGAAGGTGGCGATCGAACGTCGTGGCCTACCCGGGCGGCAACGATATCTGAGAACGTCGTGGCCGCGGCGGCAACGATATCGGAGAACGTCGTGGCCGCGGCGGCAACGATATCGGAGAAACGTCGTGGCCACGGCGGCAACGAACGTGGCTGAGAACGATCGTGGCCACCGTGGCGATATTGAAAACGATATCGGCACGACAACGATATCGGAGAACGTCGTGGCCACGGCGGCAACGATATCGGCACGACAACGATATCGGAGAACGTCGTAGTGGCCGCGGCAGCAACGATATCGGAGAATGTCGCGGCCACGACGGCAACGATATCTAAGAATGTGTTGTGTTTAGCTGGACTTCTGGAGAGACGTGAGCGACGTGTCCACTCCGGTCGACATCCGGGTCCCGGCCGAGACCCTGGACCATGTCAAAGAGTACCTGGACTCGTGGGGGATCAGCTTCGAGACCATGATCGAGGACCTGCAGGTGCCGCCAACCGCCAAAAGACCAAAAGGTAAAAAGAAGAAAAGGCCTTTATAACGGTGCTGCTTGTGCGGGTTTAGACCATGCTGGACGAGGAGCAGGAGGAGATGGAGTCCGCCGCCCGGTTTGGTGAAGCCAGAGACACCGACAGCTTCGACTACGCCAGATACCACCCCATCTCTGAGGTAAACCACGTGTAAACGACAACAACAACAACACTACCACATTTGGGTAATCCGGCCTCGCTGAGTCTTTAAGGCGATCGTTTTTAGATTTTTATGTGAGTAAATATGATGTATAATAAGACATAAAAACATCCTAACTTTTATAACAGATCTAGGTAACTCTGGATAAAGGGCGCCCCCTGCAGCTCTCTTGTGAACACACATTGTCAAAGAACAAACATTTTATCGTTCTTTCTGTATTTATTCAAACCAGACAGTATAATCACACACAAAAGCATTTGACATTTTATAACATTAATGAAGGGCCAGGGTTTCTCAGGGGAGTTTTCTTCTGTCGGCTGGTTTTCCGCCCCGAGACAGCAGGGGGCGACGACTGACACTTCAACCGCCCCCAAAAATACATGTTTAACCATCACATAGACTGAATGAGATGTTTACTAAGGTGAAAATGTGACTTAGTTCTGCTTTAATGACCAGCTCAAAACCTGAACACGACCCATGAACGGCGTTAAGTACGAGTCTTGAGCGCTGGCGATGCATGATTAAACTCTTTGGCGTGTTTCTCCCTCTTCGGCGTCCTCGTGCAGCTGTACAGTTTCCAGGACATGCTGATCGCCGAGAACCCGAACCTGGTCAGTAAGATCGTGATCGGACGGAGCTACGAGGGACGTCCTCTCAACGTGCTCAAGGTGAAACGCACCGGCACTCTGGCACCACACGGGGGCGCACTGCCGAGGGAATCTGACGCAAAGGAAAAAGTCATTGATTATGACCATTATTGGTTTAGTCCTCAGTTTTAGTCCTGGTTTAGTCCTGGTTTAGTCCTCAGTTTAGTCCTCAGTTTAGTCCTGGTTTAGTCCTGGTTTAGTCCTGGTTTAGTCCTCAGTTTAGTCCTCAGTTTAGTCCTGTTTAGTCCTGGTTTAGTCCTGGTTTAGTCCAGTTTAGTCCCTGGTTTAGTCCTGGTTTAGTCCTGTTTAGTCCTGGTTTTCCTCAGTTTAGTTCTTGGTTTAGTCTTAGGTTTAGTCCTGGTTTAGTCTAGTTAGGTTCCTGGTTTAGTCAGTTTAGTCCTAGTCCTTTAGTCTAGTCCTTGTTCAGTCCTGGTTTAGTCCTGGTTTAGTCCTGGTTTAGTCTGGTTTAGTCCTGGTTTAGTCCTGTTTAGTCCCAGTTTAGTCCTTTAGTCCTCTGTTTAGTAAGTTTTAGTCCTGGTTATAGTCCTGGTTTAGTCCTGGTTTAGTCTGGTTTAGTCTGGTTTAGTCCTGGTTTAGTCTCAGTTTAGTCCTGGTTTAGTCCTGGTTTAGACCTGGTTTAGTCCTTTAATTCCAGTTTTAGGTTCTAGTCTTGGTTTGGGTGCTGTTTAGCCCTGGTTTTTAGTCCTGGTTTTAGTCCTGTGGTTTAGTCCTTTTAGTCCTGGTTTAGTCCTGGTTTTTGTTTAGTCCTGGTTTAGTCCTCAGTTTTTTGTTTTAGTCCTGGTTTAGTTCCTGGTTTTTAGTCCTCAGTTTAGTCCTGGTTTATGGTTTAGTCCTGGTTTAGTCCTGGTTTAGTCCTGGTTTTAGTCCTGGTTTAGTCCTCAGTTTAGTCCTGGTTTAGTCTGGTTTAGTCCTGGTTTTGTCCTGGTTTAGTC
Source organism: Chaenogobius annularis (assembly GCA_015082035.1). Classification (NCBI taxonomy): domain Eukaryota; kingdom Metazoa; phylum Chordata; class Actinopteri; order Gobiiformes; family Gobiidae; genus Chaenogobius; species Chaenogobius annularis. The sequence continues at coordinate 84,808 of BJKM01001057.1, read as the reverse complement.
CTGGTTTAGTCCTGGTTTAGTCCTGTTTTTTAGTCCTGTTTTGTCCTGGTTTAGTTTTCCTGGTTTAGTCCTCAGTTTAGTCCTGGTTTAGTCCTGGTTAGTTAGTCCTCAGTTTAGTCCTGGTTTTAGTCCTGGTTTAGTCCTGGTTTAGTCCTCAGTTTAGTCCTGGTTTAGTCCTGGTTTTAGTCCTGGTTTTAGTCCTGGTTTAGTCCTGGTTTAGTCCTGGTTTAGTCCTCAGTTTAGTCCTGGTTTAGTCCTGGTTTAGTCCTGGTTTTGTCCTGGTTTAGTCTGGTTTAGTCCTGGTTTAGTCCTCCTGGTTTAGGTTTTGTCCCTGGTTTAGTCCTGGTTTAGTCCTGGTTTAGTCCTGGTTTAGTCCTGGTTTAGTCCTTTATCAGTTTAGTTTGGTTAGTCTTGGTTTAGACCTGGTTAGTTTAGTCCTGGTTTAGTCCTGGTTTAGTCCTGGTTTTAGTCCTGGTTTAGTCTGGTTTGTCCTAGTTTAGTCCTGGTTTAGTCCTGGTTTAGTCCCTGGTTTAGTTTCCTGGTCTGGTTTAGTCCTGGTTTAGTCCTGGTTTTAGACCTGGTTTATTCCTAGTCCTGGTTTAGTCCTTTAGTCCTGGTTTAGTCCTGGTTTAGTCCTCAGTTTAGTCCTGGTTTAGTCTTGGTTTAGACCTGGTATAGTCCTGGTTTAGTCCTGGTTTAGTCCTGGTTTAGACCTGGTTTGGTCCTAGTTTAGTCCTGGTTTAGTCCTGGTTTTGTCCTAGTTTAGACCTGGTTTAGTCCTGGTTTAGTCCTGCTCCAGCAGCCTGATCCTGGTCTGGTTCTGTTCACGATCACAAACACGCCCATTTGGTTCTTAAACTGTGACCAAAACCCGGCCTAGAACCGACCCAAACCTAGTCTACTTTGTCTCGCTCTAGTCCGGGTTTAATTCCGAACCAAACTAAACCGACGCAGAGACTTGGACCGAATCCTTTTGCTTTTGTGTCCAGTTCAGCACCGGAGGATCGAACCGCCCGGCCATCTGGATCGACACCGGGATCCACTCCAGGGAATGGGTCACCCAGGCCAGCGGCACCTGGTTCGCCAAGAAGGTCTTCCAGCCGTTCAGTCCGATCTAAGTCCTGGAGGAATCTTTATCCGTGTCGAAACGATGAGAAATATGACACCTCAAAATGTGGCCCGGTTCAAAGGTCGCGGCGTCAAAGATGTCCGACATGTCCCATTCGTTCTTGCCGTAGACGTTGTGGAAAAGTTGAATTGTTAATTGTTAAACGGAGCTCTGTGGTGACTTAATGTGGTATAAAATGATAAAATGCTCATTAGCGCATTAGCGGATTAGCGCATTAGCCCGGAGCTAGCTTAAATCCCGCTGGACAAAGTGAATGGAGAATGTTCTTCCGCTGTGACATTTGAACCGCTTCAACGCTTTTGCAACGATGCTATATTTCTGATCACTCTGAAAGCCACGGACAAACAGGAAACTGAAGCGCATTAGAATAAAACAAAAGAAGACAAACAAAGACAAATGACAAATAAAGACACGGTTTGACATTTCGTCTGGAAATGATGACATCAAAGTGCAAAATGACTGATAGTGACGTTTTTCATTCAGAATTCAGCAAAAACAACTTTAATTACAAGAAAACACGTTTATTCAACAAGTCCATGGGGCAAAGCTTCAATGGGAATTTAAATTTAAAAAACACTTTATTTATTTAGCACATTATATAAACCAAAACGTGCTGCACAGAAAACTCTTATAATAAAATAATAATAATAATAACAACAATATAAATAATAATAATAACAATAATGATAACAATAATAATAATAATAACAATAATAATAATAAAAGAAATAATAATAACAACAATAATAATAATAATAATAATAACAATAATAATAATAGAAATAATAACAACAACAATAATAATAATATAATAATAATAACAATAATAATAATAACAATAATTATAACAATAATAATAGAACTAATAATAACATAAAACAATAATAATAATAATAAGAAATAATAACAACAATAATACCAATAATAATAATAATAACAATAATAATAATAGAAATAATAACAACAATAAATAACAATAATAATAATATAATAATAACAATAACAATAATAATAACAATAATAACAATAATAACAATAATAATAGAACTAATAATAATAACAACAATAACAATAATAATAATAACAACAATAATAATAATAGTAATAATAATAATAATAATAATAAGAGTAATAATAATAATGATAATATAAGAACTTAAAAAATAAGCACTATAAAATAATAAATACAATAAAAAGCATTGTTCACCTTTGGGCAGTAGATTCTCTGTGTTTGCTTGTTCTCCTTAGTTCAGCCTAATGTTCCACTATAATACTCTAATATTATAGTGTTTTTCAAGTCTTTGATTGTCTTCTCTTCGCTTCTGCTCAGATTGTGAGCGATTACGGGAAAAATCCCGTTCTCACTCATGGCCATCCTGGACAGAATGGACATCCTCCTGGAGATTGTGACCAACCCCGACGGATACGCCTACACCCACTCCAACGTCAGTGCCTCTTTAACCACACCCACTCCTCTGTCTGTGCCTCTTTAACTACACTTTAACCACACCCACTCCAACGTCAGTGCCTCTTTAACCACACCACTCCTCTGTCTGTGCTTTAATACACTTTAACCACACCCACTCCACGTCAGTGCCTCTTAACCACACCACTCCTCTGTCTGTGCCTCTTTAACCACAACCACCTCTGTCTGTGCTCTTTAACCACACCCACTCCTCTGTCTGTGCCTCTTTAACCACAACCACTCCTCTGTCTGTGCCCTTCTTTAACCACACCCACTCCTCTGTCTGTGCCTCTTTAACCACAACCCACTCCTCTGTCTGTGCCTCTTTAACTACACTTTAACCAACACCCACTCCAACGTCAGTGCCTCTTTACCACACCACTCCTCTGTCTGTGCCTCTTAACTACACTTTAACCACACCCACTCCAACGTCAGTGCCTCTTTAACCACACCCACTCCTCTGTCTGTGCCTCTTTTAACCACAACCACTCCTCTGTCTGTGCCTCTTTAACCACACCCACTCCTCTGTCAGTGCCTCTTTAACCACACCACCTCTTTAACCTTTAACACCACTCTTCCTCTTTAACCACACCCACTCCTCTGTCAGAGCCTCTTTAACCAACCCACTCCTCTGTCAGTGCTTCTTTAACCACACCCACTCTCTTAGTGCCTCTTTAACCACACCCACTCCTCTGTCAGTGCCTCTTTCCACACCCACTCTCTGTCAGTGCCTCTTTAACCACACCCACTCCTCTTCTGAGGCTCTTTAACCACACCCACTCCTCTGTCAGTGCTCTTTAACCACACCCACTCCTCTTCAGTGCCTCTTTAACCACACCCACTCCTCTGTAGTGCTCTTTAACCACACTCCTCTGTCATGCTCTTAACCACACCCACTCCTCTGTCAGTGCCTCTTTAACCACACCCACTCCTCTGTCAGTGCTCTTACCACACCCACTCCTCTGAGTCTCTGGTTCTTAGTGAATTCACTCGTTCATTGCGTGTAGAACCGCATGTGGCGTAAGACCAGGAAGCCCAACCCCGGCTCCAGCTGTGTGGGCGTCGACCCCAACAGGAACTGGGACGCTGGATTCGGAGGTGAACAAACACACAAAGTTTGAAGGACTTTTAAAGTGGTCTAACCCCGGTCTGTCTGTGGTCCAGGCCCCGGGGCCAGCTCCAGTCCCTGCTCTGAGACTTATCGTGGACCTCGTGCCCACTCCGAGTCCGAGGTCAAGGCCATCGTGGACTTTGTCCAGAAACATGGAAACATTAAAGAGTTCATCTCCATCCACGCCTACTCCCAGATGCTCATGTATCCTATGGATACACACGTACTCCAGTGAAGGACCAGGCCGAGCTGGTGAGTACTTTCTACTACTATTACTACTACTACTACTACTACTTCTAGTACTCCATAATGCGCAGTAGTGACCTTCTCTTATGTCCTCAGCATGCTCTGGCTCAGAAGGCCGTCTCTGCTCTGACTGCGGTTTATGGGACCAGATACAGATATGGAAGCATCATCAACGTCATCTGTGAGCACAAACACACACTGTCATGTCAGTTACAAACACACACTGTCATGTCAGTTACAAACCACACTGTCATGTCAGTTACAAACACCACTGTCATGTTCAGTTACAAACACACACTGTCATGTCATGTCATTACAAACACACACTGTCATGTCAGTTACAAACACACACTGTCATGTACAGTTACAAACACACACTGTCATGTCAGTTACAAAACACACTGTCATGTCAGTTACAAACACACTGTCATGTCAGTTACAAACACACACTGTCATGTCAGTTACAAACACACACTGTCATGTCAGTTACAAACACACACTGTCATGTCAGTTACAACCACACACTGTCATGTCAGTTACAAACGCACACACTGTCATGTCAGTTACAACCACACACTGTCATCAGTTACACAACACACACTGTCATGTCAGTTACAAACACACACTGTCATGTCAGTTACAACACACCACTGTCATGTCAGTTACACAACCAAACACTGTCATGTCAGTTACAACCACACACTGTCATGTCAGTTACAAACAACAGCACTGTCATGTCAGTTACAACCACACACTGTCATGTCAGTTACAAACGCACACTGTCATGTCAGTTACAAAACACCACTGTCATGTCAAGTTACAACCCACTGTCATGTCAGTTACAAAACACACACTGTCATGTCAGTTACAAACACACACTGTCATTCAGTTACAAACACACACTGTCATGTAAGTTACAAACACACACTGTCATGTCAGTTACAAACAGCACACTGTCATGTCAGTTACAAACCACACTGTCATGTCAGTACAAACACACACTGTCATGTCAGTTACAAACACACACTGTCATGTCAGTTACAACCACACCTGTCATGTCATTACAAACAACACTGTCATGTCAGTTACAACACACACGATCATGTCAGTTACAAACACACAGCTGTCATGTCAGTTACAAACACACACTGTCATGTCAGTACAAACACACACTGTCATGTCAGTTACAACCACACTGTCATGCAGTTACAACCACACTGTCATGTCAGTTACAAACACACACACTGTCTATGTAAGTTCAACCACACACACTGTCATGTCAGTTACAAACCACACTGATTCAGTACAAACACACAGTGTCATGTCAGTTACAAGCGCACACTGTCATGTCAGTACAAACCACACATGTCACAGTTAACACACATGTCATGTCAGTACAAGCACACTGCATGTCAGTTGCACACTGTCATGTCAGTTACAACACACACTGTCATGTCAGTTTACAAGCACACACTGTCATGTCAGTTACAAGCACACACTGTCATGTCATTCAAGCACCACTGCATGTCAGTACAACACACACTGTCAGTCAGTTACAAGCACACCTGTCATGTCAGTACAAGCACACACGTCATGTAGTTACAAGCACACACTGTCATGTCAGTTACAAGCACAACGTCATGTCAGTTACAAACACACACTGTCATTCAGTACAACACACACTGTCATGCAGTTACAAAATCATGTCATGTCATACAAGCACACACTGTCATGTCAGTTACAAACACCACTGTCATGTCAGTACAAACACACACTACAAACACACACTGTCATGTCAGTTACAAACACACATTACAAACAACACTGTCATGTCAGTTACAAACACACACTGTCATGTCAGTTACAACACACACTGTATGTCAGTACAAAAACACTGTCATGTCAGTTACAACACAACTTCATGTCATACAGCAAATGTCATGTCAGTACAACCACCACTTTCATGTCAGTTAAATAGTGACATAGTGCACCTTCAACAGACCGTTTAAGGGGCGTGGTCTCCTGGTCTAAGTCCCGCCCGAGTCTTTGCCAAGGCTGTTGACCTGTCGTTACCGCAGGAAAGTAAACAGCAGGCGGCGCTAGCATCGCAGTAGCATTTAGCCCACAGCTAACGTTAGCATTCTTGGACATTTGGACGACCTTCATGTCTTCCTGTCGTATTTGGCATTTGGAGGTCCGTCAGTGGGCTTTCCTGTATCTATGGCAACAGTCTAGACTACGTTCACGCAGGACAGTTTGAACAGCCTGAATCTGATGTTTTCACTTTCACACGTGGCACTAAATCTGACTCAAATCGGATCTGTTGCAAAGTGGCGGGAATCAAACAGAAAAACCAGCAGCAAAGCTAGAACGTGCAAATAAACGGAAATGTTTACTCCGAAATGGTTTTGTAAAGTGTGACAAATCTAAAATATCAAAAAAGAGACCTGCAGCGTGAGCTTAAGCCCCATTCCTTTCTTTCTTCCGTCCTGGCGCCCACAGACTGGCTGCATATTTAAAAAAAGACCAAAAACCTGACGTCACATGGTACATAACCGCCTTTTTGCCCGTTGCAGATCAAGCCAGCGGCGGCACCATCGACTGGACGTACAACCAGGGCATCAAATACTCGTACACGTTTGAGCTGAGGGACACGGGCCGGTACGGCTTCATCCTGCCGGCCAATCAGATCATCCCCACGGCTACGGAGACGTGGGCCGCCCTGCTCACGCTCATGACGCACGCCAAAACAACTCCTGAGCGGCGAGGGATTTCGGGAGCCGAGAACAACCCGAGCCAAGGAGATTCGGAACGCCGACGCAAAAATAAAAAACTAAAATGAGCTCAAGCGGCTGCTGTGCTTTTTTTCATACTGATGCGTTTGTGTTGTTCAAAGTCGATTTGTGTGTGAAGGAACAAGTCTGATCCTCGATGACAGTGATGGGCGCCAGACTCGGGGCGCTCGGCGGTGTTCAGTGGGACACATTTGCACACACAAGTGGGAAAAACAAAACTAAACTGAATGAACTGCACAGTCTCACTTCACTGGCCAGTTCATGACACAAATCAGCGTCACGAACCATTACCAGTACTTAAGTAAAGCACTTAAGTAAATGTGCTTAAGTCCAGTACTTTTACTTTTGTACTTTGTTACGTTCCACCACTGTTGATAACCGTTACTGCCAAACAAACTTAAAGTCACTCTAGAATGAAGTTCAGATTTGGTTTTTTGGTCAACTTTTTTCTCTCGACTCACAGTTCGCGTGCTCAGCTGCTGATCTCTGGAGAAATGGATCTGATTGATTGGTCTCTGAGTGCATTGGATAACGTTTTTTCCCCCAGAAAAGCGGCTCTGGGAGTAGAGACCTGTCCCGACGGTACAGACGTGGCGAGGTACGTGCAGGACTATTGGCAGGGCTTATGCATCGAGTCTTTGCTCGTGGAAGACGTAGAAAGACCTATTCGTATTTGGATTTATGATGGCGGGATTCCTCCTAATTGGACTTGCAAATTACTGATCAAACAAATGTATTAAAAAAGTATTTTCCCCCCGTTATGTTCCAAATCTCCCTGATAATTCTTCCTTATCTTTTCTCCCGGCCTTGAGACCAGGTGGGAGAGCCAGTGAAACCGAGCCACACACGCACACACACACACACACACACGCGCGCGCGCGCACACACACACACACACGCACATACACACATGGCCTTCACTCCACCATCTGCACTTTCCCCATATCTATTTCTTCTCTGGTTTGTGACCCTCCCCCACATGCACTGAAAAATTCTGCCGTGACCTATGACATATTCATAATACGTGTTGTATATTGTGTATCATTGTCATGCTTATGGCTGAAACTGTATTTCATTTTCCTAGAGTTCAAGTTCCCCAGCAGGCGCCGCATGGCTGCCCGGGCGACTGATGCTCTTGTGCATGTCTCTCATGTCGCATCATCAAATCACGATCCAATGTTGTGAATTTTCACTGACAATGGCAATGAATATATCCTGATTCCTGATTATATAAAAGTATTTTACTGATGTGGGTTTAAAGAGGCAAAAGCTCAAATGTTTTAAGGTCTGAATTCAACAAGTCTTTTTAACCGACAACAATCACGTCTTGGCAGTTGAATAACGGCACCACTTCCTGAAGCTTTCGTGAACAAACCGTAGATCATTTGTGTAAAAGGAGAAGAACTTTGTGCCCATTTTTGTTTCATGTGGCTAAACCATGAAACATATTGAGATTTAACTTGGCAGATAAATAATTCATAATAATAAAATATTTACAAAAAAAACTCCAAAGGTTGAGGCACATATTGATAATTATTATTATTATTATTCTTTTATTATTATTAATATATAAACAAACATAAAACAAAGAACACACCGGAGAGCAAGATTAATGTTATTACTTATTATTATTATTATTATTATTATTAATAATAATAATAATAATAATAATAATAATAATAATAATAATAATAATAATAATAATAATTGTTATTATTATTAGCTCTCTGGTCGTGTTCTTTTTAAGTTTATTATTCTTTTTAAACTTCATGTCATGGGAAGAAGTTTGAGGAAAATGAAGCGACAGAGACATAAATACGTTTAAAATGCAACAATTAATTTATTTCACATTCCAATAAGACACAGTAAGACATTTTTAAAACGAGGCATAAATCGGTGGAATAAAACGCACGCTGGTTTTAAAAAGAAAACATTTGCAACGTCAAAAACTTTAAATACTGACAATGGAAATATCACAAAATCAAACCAAGAATTACGGCTCATTTTTCTCCATGTTTCAGTCAAATGGACACGAAAATGCATCTGATGATTGTGAAAAATTTACAAAACCACGTGTTGATCTGGCGACAACAGAAACCATCATTTTGGACAGTTTTTACGTTCGCTTCTTTCATAATAATTTAATATAACGAGGTCAGAAAGCGTATGTGGTTAAAAATGTGCAAAAACAATGAGGTTAATATAAATTAAATGACTGCTTAAAGTAGTAAAACAAAGGTAAAATGCCCGTTGTGTGTGAAATTTGCAAACTTAAACTTTATTTTGCTTTGAAATGAGCCGTTCTTTGAAGAAGGCATAAGTCAAGAGTTAAAGTGCAAATGAAAGGTTTTTCTAATTAGTACTTGGTGCTGAAGAACCTGGAGTAAATATTGATCATAGTTTTACATCAATAAAGTGTTAGTGAAGAAAAAGAAAAGTGAGATCTCAAAAAGAATCCCTCTGTGATGTCATCAATGTGCGACATTCAGTCAAAAATGCAAAACAGGTTTCAAAGAGTTTGATTAAGGATGTTCCAAATCAGGTAATGACAGAAGAGGACAGGATCTACCTCTGTCACGTCTGCTCATGTCCAACCAGGAAGTGACATCAGAAACGTCATCAACATGGTCAAACTGGGGGAAAAACGGGCAAAACGTAGAGTGAAATTTAAAATGAAATCATGATTTTCATTGTAAACCACAGATCGATCCGAAACGGCTTAATGTTACAAACAGCTGACGTCTTCATCGTTTCTGCCTCTTCATAACAGCATTTGAAAACATCTCAGACATTTTCAAAAACGTCTGTGCAACATGTTTGATTCATCTGGATTGACTGTGGGCGGGGACGGGTGGAAGGGGCGGACATTTCCCCGAGCGCTCGCGTCTTGAGTCGGTGCAACTTTGCTCTTCACAGTTTCACTTCCAGGGTTGACTGCAGGACGAGTTCTGGCGACTGCGAGCGCTCTGGAGACTCACGGACGACATGCGACTCGACAGTCGACCTGAAGAGACAGTTCACACCTCTGTAAAACCCTCGGTACCACCCTCGTACCACCCCGTACCACCCTCGGTACCACCCTCGGTACCACCCTCTGTACCACCCTCTGTACCACCCTCTGTACCACCCTCTGTACCACCCCTGTACCACTCTGTACCACCCTCTGTAAACCCTTCGTAAAATCCTCTGTAAAACCTCTAAGACCCTCTGTAGAACCCTCTGTAAACCCTTTGTAAATCCTCTGTAAAACCTTCTTTAAACCCTCATTAAACCCCTCCGTAAACCCTCTTTAAACCCCTCCATAAACCCTCTGTAAACCCTCCGTAAAACCCCTCTGTAAAACCCCTCTGTAAAACCCCTCTGTAAAACCCCTCTGTAAACCCTCCGTAAAATCATCCGTAAAATCCTCTGTGAAAACCTCTGTAAACCCTCTGTAAAGCCCTGTGTAAAACCCCTGTGAAACCCCTGTGGAAACCCCTCTGTGAAACCCCTCTGTAAAACCCCTCTGTGTAAAACCCCTCTGTAAAACCCCTCCGTAAAACCCCTCCGTAAAACCCCTCCGTAAAACCCCTCCGTAAAACCCCTCCGTAAAACCCTCCCCTCCGTAAAACCCTCCGTAAAACCCTCTGTAAAATCCTCTGTAAAACCTCTGTAAACCCTTTGTAAACCCTCTGTAAACCCTCTGTAAACCCCTCTGTAAAACCCCTCCGTAAACCCTCCGTAAAACCCCTCCGTAAAACCCTCTGTAAAATCCTCTGTAAACCCTTTGTAAAAACCTCTATAAACCCTTTGTAAACCCTCCGTAAAGCCCTTGTAAAACCCTCTGTAAACCCTCTGTAAACCCTCCGTAAAGCCCTTTGTAAAACCCTCTGTAAACCCTCTGTAAACCCTAAACCCTTTGTAAACCCTCCGTAAAGCCCTAAAGCCCTTGTACCCTCTGTAAACCCTCTGTAAACCCTCCGTAAAGCCCTTTGTTAAACCCTCTGTAAACCCTCTGTAAACCCTCCGTTAAGCCCTTTGTAAAACCCTCTGTAAAGCTCTTTGTAAAACCCTCTGTAAACCCTCTGTAAACCCTCTGTAAACCCTCCGTAAAGCCCTTTGTTAAACCCTCTGTAAACCCTCCGTAAAGCCCTTTGTAAACCCTCCGTAAAGCCCTTTGTAAAACCCTCTGTAAACCCTCTGTAAACCCTCCGTAAAGCCCTTTGTAAAACCCTCTGTAAACCCTCCGTAAAGCCCTTTGTTAAACCCTCTGTAAACCCTCTGTAAACCCTCCGTAAAGCCCTTTGTAAAACCCTCTGTAAAGCTCTTTGTAAAACCCTCTGTAAACCCCCTCTGTAAACCCTCTGTAAACCCTCCGTAAAGCCCTTTGTTAAACCCTCTGTAAACCCTCCGTAAAGCCCTTTGTAAACCCTCTGTAAACCCTCTGTAAAACCCCTCTGTAAAAACCCTCTATAAACCCTCTGTAAACCCTCTGTAAACCCTCTGTAAGCCCTCTGTAAACCCTCCGTAAAGCCCTTTGTTAAACCCTCTGTAAACCCTCTGTAAACCCTCCGTAAAGCCCTTTGTAAACCCTCTGTAAACCCTCTGTAAAACCCCTCTGTAAAAACCCTCTATAAACCCTCTGTAAACCCTCTGTAAACCCTCTGTAAACCCTCTGTAAACCCTCTGTAAACCTCTGTAAACCCTCTGTAAGCCCTCTGTAAGCCCTCGTAAGTCTGTAAACCCTCCGTAAAGCCCTTTGTAAACCCTCTGTAAGCCCTCTGTAAGCCCTCTGTAAGCCCTCTGTAAACCCTCTGTAAACCCTCCGTAAAGCCCCTTTGTTAAACCCTTTGTTAAACCCTCTGTTAAACCCTCTGTTAAACCCTCCGTAAAGCCCTTTTGTTAAACCCTCTGTGTAAACCCTCCGTTAAAGCCCTTGGTAAAACCCCTCTGTAAAGCCCTTTGTAAACCCTCTGTAAACCCTCTGTAAACCCCTCTGTAAACCCTCCGTAAAGCCCTTTGTTAAACCCTCTGTAAACCTCTGTAAAACCCTCTGTAAAACCTCTGTAAACCCTCTGTAAACCCTCTGTAAACCCTCTGTAAACCCTCCGTAAAGCCCTTTGTTAAACCCTCTGTAAACCCTCCGGAAACCCTGTGTAAACCCTCTGCAAACCCTCTGCAAACCCTTTGTAAACCCTCTGCAAACCCTCTGCAAACCCTCTGTAAACCCTCTGTAAACCCTCTGCAAACCCACTGTAAACCCTCTATAAACCCTCTGTAAACCCTCTGTAAAGCCCTTTGTTAAACCCTCTGTAAACCTTCTGTAAACCCTCTGTAAACCCTCTGTAAAGCCCTTTTTGTTAAACCCTCTGTATACCCTCTGTAAACCCTCTGTAACCCTCTGTAAACCCTGTACCCTCTGTAAACCCTCTGTACCTCTGTAAACCCTCTGTATACCTCTGTTACCCTCTGTTACCCCTGTATACCCTCTGTATACCCTCTGTAAACCCTCTGTATACCCTCTGTAAACCCTCTGTATACCCTCTGTATACCCTCTGTAACTCTCCTGGTTAAATAAAGGTTAAATGAGATCAAATATTCTGTAAAAATATTCTGCAGTTCAAACTTGATTGTGACAGTAGTTTTAATCATGACTAAAGTCTGATTGATTACACAGCCCTAATCTTAAAGCTGCACCGTGTAACTTTTCTGGTGGTCCTGCTCGTCTCCACAGAGATGTTACGGCCTTTCCCGGGATGTTCCGCAGTATGACTTTACACCGTGTAAACTCACTGCTGGTGTTGCTGGGCACGAGCGCCTCCTCCAGCTGGTCCGTGAGTCTGTTGAGCTCGTCTGCGGTGAACCTCCAGCGCTGCTCCGCCTGTGTGCGACCTGAGGGGGGCGCTGCTCTCCGGCCCTTCACGCAGTCTGAGGGCTCGAGGCAGAGCGGAGGCAGGGGGCCGGACACCAGAGAGCCGGGGAACTTCTGAGCCAGCACCTTCAGACCTGAGAGACGAGAGACGTATCCAGTGACCTGTCCTCCAGGGTCAGTTCAAGAACACTGAGAAGGTAAATACAATAACAAGGTCTCGGTGCCGCTTAAGGACAGGTCAGGTCAGGTGGGACCATGGGTGGGACGAGCAGATCCAGGGTCAGTTTGAGGGGTGTAATCATTTTTTCTTAGTTTCGTCCTATTTTTGTTGTCCAAAACTAAATAAAAAGTCATTATAAAGACTAAAACTATGAGTAAGAGTAGATGTATCTGTCGACCAATAGTACTGACAGTTTTGGAACCATAAAAACTAAACCTAAAGAATGAACGAGCCCCAAACCAGACGTCCAAAAAACATCTGAACATGAAACATGAAGACATTTCATTGTAGTTAAAAGAGGAAACTACATTAGACTAAAACTAAACTCTGCTGAGGACTCAGAGGAACTAAGGAGAACCAGGGGAACCATGGAGAACCAGGGGAACTAAGGAGAACCGGGGATCGATGGAGAACCAGGGGAACCATGGAGAACCAGGGGAACTAAGGAGAACCAGGGGGAACCATGGAGAACCAGGGAAACCAGGGAGCCTATGGAGAACCAGGGGGATCGATGGAGAACCAGGGAAACCCGCGGAACCAGGGAGAACCAGGGAAACAAAGGGAACTAAGAAGAACCAGGGGGAACCACGTAGGACCAGTGAGAACCAGAACCAGGGAGAACCATAACCACGGAGAACCATCTGAACCAGGAGAACCAGGAACTAAACCCAGTCTAAACCCGGTCTAAACCAGGTCTAAACCCGGTCTAAACCCGGTCTAAACCCAGTCTAAACCCAGTCTAAACCCGGTCTAAACCCAGTCCTGGCGCTGACCTCCAGACAGCATGAAGAGGTTCTCGAAGCCCCTCTGACACATGGTGGTGGTGGCGGCTTGGCTGGCGATCCGCTCGTCCTCGTCGTAAACTATGATGATTTTCCCGGGAGCGTTTTTCTGGAGAAACCCGGGTTAAGGACAGAATCGTCCCCAGGGCGGTCACTAAGGGCGGTCCCCAGGGCGGTCACTAAGGGCGGTCACAAACGGTTATTTTAAGGCTCTAAACCTGGAACTAAACGTGGACAAGACCAGGACTAAAGCAGGACCAAAACAAGTCTACCTCATAGAGACTTTTTAAATACATTTTTAATCAAATAAAGTTTGAAACATGGTGACTGAAGCTTCTGGAAGGAGAATATTTCCTTATTTTTTTACCTGTTGAGATCTGAATGCAGATGCCCTTGTTATAAAAGGACTTTCCCCACATGTTTTACAGTCTGTATAGTCCACTTAATGATTACGAAGATCAAAATACGATGATTCTTTTTTGTTATTCGACCCCGTCTCCAACGAGCCTGAGGTTTGATTGGGTGAAATGTTCGGAGGAAGGATACGTATTCCAGCACTTCCTTGGTGTACGGGTTCATGGTCCGGCACAGCAACGTGATGGGGAAACTGTGAGCTGGAAACAACAACAGAAACGAGCGTGAACAGAGAGGACGATGAACCATAAACCTGTGCGTCAGATGCCCTCCCCGCGTCTCACCGCTGACGATGTGGCAGGAGTCGTACTGGTCTCGGTCCCTCACGTCCAGCAGCAGATAAGGACAGTCTGGGTACGACCTGTGGGCGTCCGGACAGGGCCCTGGGTCAGGACTGTGGTCCAGACTCAGCTCGCCCACTCCACTGATCACACTGAGGAACAAAGGGCAACGCACTTTTAAGGAAACACGTGCAGTACTTTTATTTGATTATTTGATGTAGATTTTATTTTATGTGTTTCATTTATTGTATTTTATTGCACTTATTTTATGTAATGTATTTAATTTATTGTATTTACTTTATTTTAATATATTTAATGCATTGTATTTTATTGTATTCATTTTATATATTTTATGTAATGTATTTAATTTACTGTATTTAATTTATTTTAATGTATTCAATTTATTGTATTTATTTCATGTAATGTATTTAATTTATTTTATGTAATGTATTTTATTTATTGTATTTAATATATTTTATGTTGTGTAATATATTTCATTTATTTTATTTATTTTATGTAATGTAATGTTTTTCATTCATTTAATTAATGTAATGTATTTATTGTATTTATATGTATTTGTTTTTATTTTATTTCTATATTTTTTATTGTATTTATTTGATATATTTTTTAAAAGCACAGTGACTCAATTGAGGAGGATCCAGGGGCTTTAAGTCCTACTATTAGAACACAAACTTCAAATATACTTGTTGTAAATGTTCCTCTAAAATGAACACGACTGCTCTGTTTGTATTGGGCACTGGGGCCGGTGTCATGTTCCAGGTTGTAACTTTAAACCACTCTGAAATTGCTGCAGTTAAACACTTTCTCTCACTCACATCAATGTATTTCTTATTTTATTTACTATTTGACAGGGACATGGCACGAAACGACAAATCTGGTTCTTTGTCTCACAAGTATTTACTTCACCTCGTTAGAGTGGCACTCCCGCAGTGCAGTGAAAAGACAGGCTCTAAATCGTGTCAAATGGTTTAGTTTTGCACTTTTAGCAGTAAATTCTATAACGATAACTTTTCTTTATGGGGTGATTTCAACGCACATTTTCCCGTCACATAAAGCACTTCCTTCATTTGTGTGCTCTCATCTGCTTTTTGGTGACACCGTCATATCCCAATTGATATTTTCTGTATTTAATGCTGTCCACTCCCACTTTTCCTATTGGTCAGCATCTGTTAGGTTGTAAATGAGTGACAAGTGGATTCAACCAATCACGATGAAGTGTGAAGCAGATGACTTTAGTGACAGGTTTTTATGATTTTCTCATTTTGACTTAATTTCTTGTATTCATTTGTACCGCTTGTAAATATAAATGACAGTTTTACACCAATCGAGACGCTATTTGTGGAGAAAAGTTTAAACGTCTATAAAAACCTGAGTAGAGTGGAGCGAGCCGTCTGGACGTCTCCCGAGTCCCAACGCTCTGTGGGCGGGGAGCAGTTTGAGCCGTTGGATTGGACCGTGAGAGACTCCAGCTCCGCCTCCGACACCAGCGACAGGGCATCTGACGCAAACACAACGTGAACCGCAATTACAACATTTGGCCCAGACACATTATGGTTTTAAAAGTTATCCCCTGAATGAAACTAGAAATGAATTACAGGAAATAAAATATTGTAGAAGAAAATCAGTACAAAAATGTAAAAAAAAGAATATTCTGGGGCTTTTTAATGTACAGAATGTTTGCAATAATGTATAAATTAGGGCTGCGACGATCAATCGACTAATAGTGACTCGTCGACTAGGAAAAATAATCATATTTTGAAAGAAAAATATTTTTTTGTTGCAGCCCTTGTAGAAATGCACTTATTCATTTATTAAGACATTTTATTTTTATTTCAAAATGTATTCTTGTATTTACTTATTTCCAAATGTGTTTGGTCCTCCATAACAAAAAATAAATAATGATAAAATAATAATAATAATAATAATAATAATAATAATAATAATAATAATAATAATAATAATAATAATAATAAATGAATAAATGAATAAATGAATAAATGAATAAATAAATAATAAAAAAAAAAAAAAAAATAAAATGAACAAAAAGACTATGTTGTAAAATAATTGTACCTTCTGGCGTGTTGGACTCGCTCAGGCTGGAGTTCAGCTCTGAAACGGAGGCCACTTGTAAGATCTGAGGCCAACAAACAGTTAAATGGAGAAAAAGCACAAAAACGTCACGATTTTACACAGTTAGAAAAATGAAATAAGAATATTTCCCCTCGTGCCTACCAGCTGTGCGAATGTTGTCACTTTTAACCGTTTGAATATCTCATCTTTTCTGTATCTGTAATCTGTGAAATAAACACAAATTCACGTTGTACAACTTAAAGAAAACATGTTGTGCTTTTGTGAATGTTTAAACCGTCAGAAAACGATGATCACGAGTATATGAATGAATAATTAGAACAAGCATGAAAACCTGTCGAATGACTCACTTCTCTTCATGTCCTCCACTTTCTCCATGTACTTTGACAAACTGCATCCTAAAAACGCATCAAACATTATTAACCAAATGTGTCGACTTATAGTCCGTGATAAATGACTCAGAACAGAACCGACCCGTGTCCAGTCTGGTTTTGATGTGCTGATACTTTGCATTCTTTGGGACTCTTTTCTTTAAATACTAGAAAAGAGAAGAAAAAAATCAAACATATATTTTACTCTACATTATGGAAGAACAGGTTTGTATTTAATATTTGCACATTATCTGGCCACATTAGTTCAATCAGTTTCTTGGTTGTTGTTTTAAATAAATAAATAAAGTCTCCATGGAGATGTTATTGCCTTGAATTTGACACTTTATGGCATTAAATTGAACTAATCTAGGTCACAATAATACCTATATCAACTTCAGTAAATGAGAGATGGAACTATATTGTTGTGGGTTCAGTATTTATCATGGGTATATTTTTGGTGGAAAACTTTTAGTATTTTTTTGTTTTTTTCACAGTACGACACGTAGGCTGAAGAAGGTTGAATAAGTAACTTCTATAATTAATGATCAACTACATTTGTTTGGAGGATAAGCCCATTGAGAAGAACCACAGTTTTAAAGATACTAAACAAGTAATAAAGCATTTTATTTGATATTGATGGCGTTTTGAAAGATTTACTGTGGCTCTCCTGCTTTAGGGTTTCAATGTCATCGTTTATTGTGGGGTTTCTTTCTGTAATGCAACGTAACGGGCTTCAAAATGCATCGTGACAGCCAAGTTACAGGTCAGAACTGTGGAGAGGCGAGCCCACTCACGGTCAGAATGCATGTGTTTCAATGTATTTAACGTTACGACAATGTTACAGAGTGCATCTTTCAATACTGCAGGCTAACATAACTGTACCAGAAGCAAATCTAAAATCTACAGACGAAACAAAAGTATTTTAGGGTCAGAAAAGGGTTTATTGCCAACAAAATCCAGGGATTAGTAACTTTCCTCAACAAAAACAACAACAAAGCGAATAATACCAGTCAATAAAAGCGTTTAAGCTGTTTACAGTTTAATTATTACATTATTTATGGGCTTTGGGGGGAAATCCCATTCTCTCAGGTGCAGCGCTGTTGACATGGAAACAGAACAAGGCTAACATGCTAAGCGGCTAGGCTAACCGGCTGACGTCGCTCCTTTTTCCTCCTCCTCCGCTTACTGCGCATGACAAAGCACATTCAAACACACGCATATTCTTCGCACTTTCCGCACGTTTTTGTTGTCATTTGTGCACATTTACCTCCGCGTTACCGAGTCCCTGCTTCAGCGACATCTTTTCGAACGGTAACGGCGACCGTTCCGGGCTCAAACAAGACGCTCGCCGCTGATTGGCCGGTTTCGTCATTAGAGCCAATTACAACGCAGGATACTTTGATGTCGCGCTTCTAGTTCAACCCACAGCGCTTTCGTATGATGTGCCCGGCGCGTTGCTTGGTGACAGGGCTTATTCACATCCGTTGACATTCAGGATAAAAGTAAACAGCCAATAAACGCGTTATATTTCAAACAATACACGTCGTTTAAAATCACAGAAATCAAATAAAACTATTGATAATCTTGGTTTATAATATATCTGATCAGTAGATATTTTTTCCGGTCTCAAAATCATAGTTAGCCTCGTGTTACTTTTGACCTGTTCTATTTTTTAACGCGTCCTTCAACACCACATCACGTTTCGCTTCCTACAAACAAGCCAAACACGGGCTTCTCGGCTGTTTTAAATCAAAATATGGACTTCAAACCAGCGAATATGTTAAACTTGCACCGATTAAGAACATGTTTAATGGAGGAGTAACTTGTGTATTCAGCTACGAGTGAGAGAACAGTGGATTTCCTCGTTTTCGGGGCTCGATAGCTCCGGTCTGCGGCAGAAGGAGGCGGATGGTTTGACAGGAACAATACGGAAAGTTTCAGCAGAAAAACACACGCGATGGCCTCCGTGTTGGTGAGTTAAGCGGATTTCAAACGGTAACGGATTGAGTCATTGGCCGGTGACGGTGACGCTGTAACCGTTTGGGAGGAGAAGCGCTGAGTCCGGGAGGTCGTTAAGAAGATTTACTGCAGGAGCTGTCCAAACTGTCCGTGTGTGCAGACAGAGACGTGCGCAGAACGTGCAGCTGTGATCAGAATCGATAATAAAGTGTCTGCAACAAGAAGCAGCAACACAGACGTGATGCCCAATTCATTTAACACACTATTACAAGCTTTCATGGCTTTTAGCAGGTTTTTTTGCAACATTTTGAGAACTTTTTTCCATTTAAAGAAGCAAAATGATGAGGAAAATGCTGCTTTCTGGCCTCAACATTGTATTGGAGCTTCACAAAAAAGTATAATTTGTGATAAAGTGTGTAATGGGGTCAACGTTTCTGTTTGTGTCAAGCAAAACCTAAAAGTCTGTATTTAGCTTTCACAATCTCTAATGACATATACAAATCATGTAAAATATGCTCTGATAACACTGATCCTTCTCGTCTTCTCATGTTTTGTGATATTGTGTTATTCGTTTCTTTATTTATTCCCTTTTGTCCACATTAATACAAGGAAACTATGAGCTGCTGGGCATTTCAAAATAAAAAGGAAGCTGTGATTTATAGGGATTATTGGGTTAATCTGGTCGCAATCTAATCGTACGAACCAAAATATAATAATTGTGACAGTTTTAGAAGCGAAATTAAGCATGTTTAGTTCCATCAATAAGCAAAACATAGACGTACATTTAAATAACTTTTTTATCTGGCTATTTTTGTCACTTTTAACTTTTTATTTTGTCTTTCAAAACCTTACATTTTATAAAGTCGGTGACAAACTTGCGGAACAGTCACACGTCAGACCACGAGAATGAAAGAAAATGAAAGATTTCACAGTTGTTTGGTCGATAATCAGGAATATTCCGATCGATTCTGCGACGTAACACAGTATTTCTTTGTTAAACCGTGACCTGCACAAACGTTATATAAAACACTCACATTTTATTCATCTAAACTGGAAATATGTCAAATGTTTCTTTTCCCTGAACAAGCAACAAAACTGTAGCACTAAAATATACCAAAAAATACTCAATACATCTCTCAATATCGATACTTTAGCACCAAATTAAGTATCATGATGTATTGATATTTAATGAAGGAATGTATAGTTTGGAAGTTTGTTTTGAAAGCTCTAAGGTGTGCGCTTACCCTTCAGGAGGACCCTGCTCTGGAGCGACACTTCAGGGGCCACAAAGACGCCGTGACCTGTTTGGACTTCAACCCGAACGGCAAACAAGTCGGTAAATGAACCTCTTCTTCATCCTCTGCGTCTTCTTCTCTCACTCCGTCTCCATCTTCATGTCCACTCTAACACGTTTAATTATCAGACAAATGTGAACTGTAAAATGAATCATAAAAGTTCAGAAATATCAAGAAATAATAAATAATAGTAAAAAAAAAAATAAAAATAATAATAATAATAATAAAATATAATAATAATAATAATAATAATAATAATAAATTAGACTCTTATTGGAAAGTTTACGTCACTTCTTTTCATTTTTATATTTAATCAGCTGCAACATTTTGAGGACCTTTCCCATTGAAACGATTCATACGATTTTGTTTTAAATTGCTAATCGTTAAGGCAACGGCCCTTGTGTTTCATCATTCTGAAACCTGTGGACATTGCCCAGCTCCTCCTCGGCACACCTTCTTTCCTCACGCCTCTTGGCTGTTTTGACCTCTGACCCCCCCCTACAGCGTCCGGCTCGCTGGACAAGAGCCTGATGATCTGGAACCTCGCGGCCAAAGCCAGAGCGTACCGATTCGTGGGACACAGCGACGCCATCACCGCGCTTCAGTTTTGCCCCTTCGGGAACTTGGTGGCCTCCTGCTCCAAGGACAGAACGGTTCGACTGTGGACGCCCGCCATGTGAGTGTGGAGGCGCGGCAGGGACACGTACGCAGTGGACGGAGGACGGACGAATAGGATCGCAGGTTTACGTGGTTTTAAACGTGCAGAACGATCCCCATCAGCGTCTTCATAGGACACGGAACAAACTAACACTGGTCTAGACTGTATTTAACTTTTAAATAATCTTGCTTTCAATTAAATCTATAATTTTCCCCCCCATCATTTGTCCATAATTTATTCTAAAATAAAACAACTTTCAACTACTGACAAAATCCTTTAAAACAGAACTAAGTAACTCTTGGCGATAGAGCTCCCCCAGCAGCTCTCGTGTGAAACTACATTGTCAGAGAACAGACGAAAACCCTTTTTGTTTTTCTTCACATTTTTTTTTTCTTTCTGTCTTTATCGTAATAAGACAGTTTAATCACACACAAAAACCTTTCACGTTGCCAAATATTTAAAAAAAAGAGTTGCCGTCAGGTCGATTTCGGTGAATGTACATATTTTTACATTTACGTATTTTTTCTGGCAAAATTGCAGTGTTTTTTCTGCCAGATTTGCTTTTGAATTTGAAAAAACGCCATTCTATTGTCTTTTCTCTTTCGCCTCTAAGTGGCCCTGATGCGCCTTTGTGTGAAGATGGTGTTTTTGGTGACATCTGGTGGCAGGGTTGAGTAATTAAAGTAATTAATTTTCAAATCGTGAACGTGGAAAGTCGGTGTGAGCAATAGCAATTACCATTACATTACCAGAAAATAACTCTTATAGTGACTACTATTACTACTACTACTACTACTACTACTACTACTACTACTACTACTACTAATCTAATCTGCAGATGGATTTAAAACACGGATCACAAAACATGACTGTTTTTCCTCTAAGGTTAACTTTTGATTTTAACTTTTAAATAATCATGATTTAAATAATTTCCATTATTTATTTTCTCGTATTTTTTTCATATAATTTATTCTAAAATAAAGCCTAAAATACAAAAACATTTAACGTTGCCAATAAAAAAAAAAAAAAGAGGCCAGGGTTTCTCAGGAGAGTTGTCTTCGGGTTGACGTCGGCTTTTCTTTCCACCCCGAGACAGCAGGGGCGACGCACGGGCGCTTCAAACGCCCCAAAAATACATATTTAACCATCGCAGGAGCTCACGAAGACGTTGAATGAGGTGAAAATGTGGCGTAGTGCTGCTTTAACGTCAGATTTGCATTGATGGCTCTCCTCCTGTGTTGTTTTCAGGAAAGGCGAGTCGACCGTGTTCAAAGCTCACTTGGCCCCGTGCGCAGCGTGTCTTTCTCCCACGATGCTTTGCGGCTGGTGACCTCATCAGACGACAGATCCGTCAAAGTCTGGAGCGTCCCGAGGCGCTGCTTCCTCTTTTCTCTGAACCAGCACAACAACTGGGTCCGCTGCGCTCGGTAACTCACGATGCAGCGCATTCCACGGCTTGTGTTCGCCGTCGTTTGAGTTCAAAGCGCTCTTCGACTTCGAAAATAATCGTTAGTTGCAGCCCAAGTTTAAAGTCATAATTTTCAAATGGAGGACAAGGTCTAGAATAAGAAATAACCAAGAATAAAATACAAAACCTTATCATTATTTGCTGGGGTTGGATACGCAAATTTACCTGTACCTAAAGCCCTGGGAGGAACTATGGACCCTCTGCCCCGACAGGAACTATGGACCCCTCTGCCCCGACAGGAACTATGGACCCCTCTGCCCCGACCGGAACTATGGACCCCTCTGCCCCGACAGGAAACTATGGACCCCTCTTCCCCGACCGGAACTATGGACCCCTCTGCCCCGACAGGAACTATGGACCCCTCTTCCCGACAGGAACTATGGACCCCTCTTCCCCGACAGGAACTATGGACCCCCTTCCCCGACAGGAACTATGGACCCCTCTGCCCTGAACTATCGAGCATTTATAAGGAAATGTCATGTCCTGTATTTCGGCGTATATTATGCATTTTAGGTTGTATAAAATATATTCGGTTATATTTTGATTTGATGTAATTTCCCATAAGTCACACAATATATCAGAAGTATTATTATTGATGCTTTGTTTAAAGATAGGCCAGAGTTTTGGATGTGTATGTATCGTTTTGTGTTTGTTTGGATGGTTTACGCCCTGTATAACGCATTTGAAGCTTCTTTCTGTTCTTTGTCTTCTCAGTTTTTCTCCTGACGGGCGTCTGGTGGCCTCCTGTGGAGACGATCGCTCTGTTCGACTCTGGGACACAAACTCCAAACTCTGCATCAACGTCTTCAGCTGCACCGGGTCAGAACCCTCACTTTAGATGATGCAAAAAGGACTTTACGAGCTTTAAACCGTTCTCTGGGGCTTTAGAACGAGTCAAACAACAATGTTTACACACATTTTAAATCAGATAAAGGTAAAACTATGCTGATTAATTACCTCTAGATAGACACTATTTACAAATATTTATGAAGTCTTAGCTCAATATTGCTATTTTAAAATGTCCAAAATACAAAAATCAAGACCTACAACTGTTATAGATTGGATCAGATGTCTTTTTTGAATACAAACGTCACCACGCTCATTTCCTCCTGTTTTCCGTCGCAGTCCCGTCTCGTCTGTGGACTTTAACTCCAGTGGGACGTGTCTGGCCTCAGGCTCCGACAGCTCCATCAGGATCTGGGACCTGAGGACCAACAAACTCCTGGCAGCTTTACCAGGGTAATGAGCCTTTTATGAAGCAAACGGCACACGTTTAAGGCAAAGCAGCCCAAGACAAAGAGCTGAGCAGAACAAGAAACTTTACAGACATAAAGGATCCTTTACAAACAGACGTAAATGATCCTTTACAAACATAAAGGATCCTTTACAAACAGACCTAAAGGATACTTTACAAACAGACGTAAATGATCCTTTACAAACAGACCTAAAGGATCCTTTACAAACAGACGTAAATTATACTTTACAAACATAAAGGATCCTTTACAAACAGACCTAAAGGATCCTTTACAAACAGACGTAAAGATCCTTTACAAACATAAAGGATCCTTTACAAACATAAAGATCCTTTACAAAAAGACTAAAAGATACTTTACAAACAGACGTAAAGATACTTACAGACGTAAAAGATACTTTACAAACAGGCGTAAAAGATACTTTACAAACAGGTGTAAAGTATACTTTACAAGCAGTATACTTTACTTTACAAACAGACGTAAAGTATACTTTACAAACAGGCGTAAAGTATACTTTACAAACAGACGTTAAAGATACTTTACACACAGGTGTAAAGTATACTTTACAGACGTACACAGTCAGAGCAGAGGCTCGTCTCACATCGACTGTTCCAGGTTTTCGCTGCATAAAACTGAATTTATTTATTTCAGGGACAGTGCATATTTATCCACATTTCTGTAAATATGCCAGAATTAGCCAAAAGGTTGTTTTTCATCTGTCGTCCCATGACAGCCTAAAACAGGGAATAAAGAAAAGCAAGGACTTTACATAGAAGTGAGAAATATATACACCATTTACATTATGAGACACTGACACATCAATCATCCAGGTACTTAATTGGTTCTCAAACTGAGGGTCAGTTTTGATGGGTCACATTAAGTGTTTTGAAGTCCCTCCACGAACACATAAAACATAAAACACTACGTATTCACTAAAGTGTCATTGCTGAAAGTCTTTTCTTTTGAGCGATGAGACGAGCCACAGCTCCGCCAGGAAAAAAGTCTGAGAACCACTGATTTGTGTTGTGTTCCGTGTAAGAAGAAAAACTGAGCCTACAGAAGGAAAAGTAATCCCTGCTTCTGTATGTCATCGATTTACGGCAAACAGAAACATTCATTTAACAAAGTAAAGCTGTTTTTGTCGTCACACTTTACACTGCGGAATGTCACAGAATAAACTCCAGCACTGATCAAACCTGCGTGCATGTCATTCTTCTCTGGTTCCAGTCCACTCTGCCGAGGTCCACAGCTTCTCGTTTCACCCGTCGGACCACTTCCTGATCAGCGCGTCGGCCGACAGCACGCTGAAGATAGTGGATCTGCTCGAGGGACGCCTCATCTACACTCTGCACGGACACAAGGTGGCGCCACCCTCCCGTCGGTCACGCGGTCTTTTCTTGTTTTCACCACGTTCTGCAAACTGAACGGCCCAGACACAGTAATGTTACAGTGTGCGTTGTCTTTAATGGACCCTTTACAAGTGTGTGAAGGAAAGTATCAGAAACTCTGTAAAGGAGCAAAAGTTTCAGTGGAACATGATGTGATTTCACGGGAGGAACGGGGACTGACCTCAGAATGTCACAAAATACTGTCAGACACAAGCGAGTGACATCAGAGCCAGTTTAAACTGTGTTTGTTTATTTAATTTGAGATTATAAAAGACAAAATCCAGATTTTTAGGCAGTGACGGGCGGATCGATACCAAATATCGATATATCGATCGACAGACTAGGTATCGAAAAGTATCGATTCTCATGCTGAAATAGTGATACTCAAATTTTCTACAAAAATTGCAATTTTTAAAATACATTTTTGTAAATTTTGTGTGGCACTACACAGTTTATAATAATCACCCATTTTAGGTTTTACTTGACAAATATTTCGAGAAATATGTTTTTTTCCTTTTTTCTACAGATATATTATATTGTGAAGCTCAGATACAATTTATTTGAGGCTAAAAAATATATATATCTGCAAACTGAACGGCCCAGACACAGTAATATTACAGTGTGCGTAATGTTAAAAAATATATATATATTTTTTTACATTTCTGCCCTGGAAATTCAAAAGTCTTGCTTAGGTTTTGTTTTAAAGACTTAAAACCATTAGCATTTAGCTCATATTTCAGTTTTAAAGAGAAAAACGCCAAAAAGTACAAAACAATAAAGATTTAAAGACTGAATGAGTCTTGTTTTCGCAGGGCGGCGTTTTCTCGGTGGCGTTCTCCAGAAGCGGCGAGATGTTCGCTTCAGGAGGAACGGACGCTCAGGTGAGACGAAGTGCTTCAAGAAAGTGTAACTCACAAGCGTTCGTGTTTGCTGCGAAATGAACCATGAACGCACATTACAAATCTAAACACAAATGAGAGAATTGTGAGCATTGACTCTCACACGTCGTCCAAACTGGGACTAATCTTAATTCACAGGTTCAGTTTGTGTCAAATCTGTGAGGGTGAAAACAAACGGAGGGACTCCTTGGCCGTTTGGTCAAAGTGTTAATTAATTGTGTAAAAATGCTCACAATTAAAGAATAATCATGATTTTGTGTCGAGTCCAATCACAGCGCAGCGTTGTGGTTTGGGGGCGGAGCCAAAGGCAAAGAGCAAAACAAACCAAAACAAACACGGCCGGATTATAGCAGCTGTCACATGACATTGTGGACTAAACCGGGCCTAAACTGGGCCTAAACCGGGCCTAAACCTGGCCTAAACCGGGCCTAAACTGGGCCTAAACTGGGCCTAAACTGGGCCTAAACCGGGACTAAACCGGGACTAAACGGGACTACACTGTGACTAAACCGGGACTACACTGTGACTAAACCGGGACTAGACTGTGACTAAACCGGGCCTAAACCGGGCCTAAACTGGGCCTAAACCGGGACTACACTGGGACTACACTGGGACTGGGACTACACTGGGACTACACTGGGACTAAACCGGGACTAAACCGGGACTAAACCAGTGCAAGTCTAGATGAACTCTTCCTCATCGGCCTGGATGAACTGCCTCTAGATGAACCTCCTTGCTCCTCCTGATGGTTCTGTCCGTCTGTGGAGGAGGATCTCTCCTTCACTGTGGTTCTTCTCCAGGATTCTACTTTCTCCCAAAGGGTTTTGTAGTTTCTCCTGCAGGAGGAGGGTCTAAGGCCAGGGGCGCTCTGGGACATCTGAATCCATGTGAACATTGTTTAATCTTCTTTTCCGTGGTTCAATACTCTCGTCCGTTTCCAGGTGCTTTTGTGGAGGACAAACTTTGACCGCGTTTGTTACCGGGAAATGCTCCAGAAACAACACGAGAAGAACGACTCCAGACCCAGCACCGCATCTCACCGACATCCACCCCCGATCGGCCCACCAGCACCGGCCAGAGCCAAGCGACATACGGGTGAGTCCAGGGGCGTACGGGCGAGTCCAGGGCGTACGGGCGAGTCCAGGCGAGCCAGGGGCGAGTCCAGGGGCGTACGGGCGAGTCCAGGGGCGTACGGGCGAGTCCAGGGCGAGTCCAGGGGGTACGGCGAGTCCAGGGGGTACGGGCGAGTCCAGGGGGTACGGGCGAGTCCCGAGGGCGTACGGGCGAGTCCAGGGCGTACGGGCGAGTCCGGCCGAGTCCAGGGGGTACGGGCGAGTCCAGGGGCGTACGGGCGAGTCCAGGAGGGTACGGGCGAGTCCAGGGGCGACGTACGGGCGAGTCCGGCCGAGTCCAGGGGGGGCGTACGGGCGAGTCCAGGGGCGTACGGGCGAGTCCAGGGGCGTACGGGCGAGTCCAGGGGCGTACGGGCGAGTCCAGGGGCGTACGGGCGAGTCCAGGGCGTACGGGCGAGTCCAGGGCGTACGGGCGAGTCCAGGGGCGTACGGGCGAGTCCAGGGGTACGGCGAGTCCAGGCTACGGGCGAGTCCAGGGGGTACGGGCGAGTCCAGGGGCGTACGGGCGAGCGTACGGCGAGTCCAGGGGCGTACGGGCGAGTCCAGGGGCGTACGGGCGAGTCCAGGGGCGTACGGGCGAGTCCAGGGCGTACGGGCGAGTCCAGGGGAAGATCATAGTTCAACCAAATGTTCTGTCAATTATTAGTTCATGTTTCAGTCACATGTTCCATTCCAGGAAGTAAACCACACGCTAATGTACAGATGAAAAGACACTGAACTGTCGTCAGGTCCACACACAGTCCATTGTCTTCTCTGTTCCCAAAAAGAACTTCTAAAATAATGTATATTTGAAAGAAAAAGTGAATAATCTTAAATGCAAAAGGTTTCTTGTTATTCTTTCTTTGTCAGATCTCTCAGGCAGTGGCCGACACCCAGAGCACAGACCCTCACGTGGTCGAGATGGGAGCCTCCAGCCCAAAGGTAAGACTTTTCCTGTGCTCGTGCTTCTGCATGTGTCCAACAGGGGGCAGTGTTGACCTGTAGTTCATCATCCCCTTTTCCATTTTGTTTTCATGGCCTTTTTTTTTAAGCAAAGCACGAATTTTAACACTTCAACAACATGTTTTCTTTGAACTGGCGCTGATACAGAGTCCAAAACTAGAATCAGAACTAGATTTGAATTCAAATGGGACTCAAGCACTCACACTTTAAATGTAGGACCATAAAGGATTACTCAAACATGCAATGAAAATATAAAGGTTATTCTGCATAATGTCGGTTTTAAAATGACAATTAAAAAGGCCAAATTCTGCATTTCTTGGTATTGTTTTTGCCCGTTAAACCCGCTCTTGTTCCTTTACTTTGTCTTAAAATAAAAGATTGTTTGTACCGAAAACCACACACGACTTTCTCTCAGGCGTTCCCTCATCAGGATTTTGTGTTAACGCTCCATCTACTGGCGGCAGAGGGAATTACCATAGGGATATGAACAAAAGCGCACAGTTGTAATGACGTTGATTTGAGTCAGAAATGCTCAAGACGAGTCTAGAGATGATTTATGGACTTACTAACTTTGGAAACATTGAAACAGAGTGTTTTTGTGAGGCTCGGAGAAGCCGCAGAGAAGACGAGCTCGTAAACAAACAGGATCGATGAAAGGCGTGTGAATGGCGTGTTTTTGTCGGGGGAACAAAGCTGTGAAGTCAAGTTCACCGAATGTCTGTCCTTTTAAATCAGACGTAGTGATTTGGTCGTGTCGTTTCTGCGGCGAGACGTTTGTGTCCCGTTGAACAGCGAAACGTCCGCCGCGTCTCTTTGAGTTCTCACGCGCTCGCTCGTGTCGTGCCCACCGTGTTTGGTCGAGTCAGCTGCAGATTACGGCCCGAAACGGAGATCTAACCCCAAAGTTTGAGGTAATGCCACGTTTTGAACTTACGATATCGATGGCCAAATGTAGAATCAAAATATGGCAGAACATTGGTGTAATTTGGGTTTCAGGGAGACATTTCTCTCTAAAGACGCAGTTCTCCTGTGGCAGCGTGGCGTTAGCTCCTGGTGGTCAGTCGCTCTTGAGCTCAGATGGTTCGGATGTTCCTGCTGGACAATAGATCACCAACGAACTGGGCATTGACGTTTGGCAGTCTGTGCATTGGGATGGTGGCGTTGAACGTGGTCATGTGATCTGGGGCCTGAAAACTCCTGCCGTGGACACGATAAACGGCTTTCTTTGGAGCGTTTGAATGACAGGTATGAATGATAAAAGTGTCAGAAATGGATGAAACGACCTGAACTCAAAGACTGGACTGACGTAGCAACAAACTTTAGACAAATGCGTTTCTAGTGTCACTATTCCACTTTGTGTACTACCACTATGAGCCACTAGGGCTGCAACCATGAATCACAGTAATCATGGCCCGTCGACTGTGAATAACGGTGGTCTCATTTTGATCATCTTCGTCATAGGGATGTCGATAATTGCGATAATCGATAATCCGGTTTCTCCCTCTTAAGCGCGTACGATAGGCTCCTCCCCTCTGCCGCCCTGGGACGACTTGAGCTCCGCCTCCAAAGCGTCTCTCCTGATAAAGTACATTGTGCACCGTCTCATCAAATAAACTAGACTAACGTAACATTCAGGTCATAATGTAATCGTGAGGACTGTTTTTTTAGTTTAATTCAAATAAATGTGACGACTTTTTGAAGCAAAATGAAGAATGAGAACAAGGGAAGAAGGAGAAAGGGAGTGTGGTGGAGAAGAGAGGGAGGAAGAGACGAAGAGAGGCTGTGATGATGAAGAGTGGAGAGAAAAGTGTGGGAAGGAAGAGAAAAGTAGAAAGAGGGAGGAAGGAGAGAGTTGGGAACAAAAGAGAAGGGGAGTTGAGGATGGAGAGGGGGATGAGAGAATGTGGTAAGGGAGGGAGAAGAGGGAAAGTAGAGAAGAAGGAGGAGGGGTTGGAGGAAAGAAAGCGAGTGTGGGAGGAGAAGGAGAAGAGGAATGAGAGAGGCAGAGAGAGGAGAGTATGTGACCGAGAGGGGGAAAGAAAAAGAGTAGAGAGAGAAAAGGACAAGAGAGAGGGGAGGAAGAGGAAGAGAAGAAAGGGAGGGAGGGAGGGAGAGGGGGAGGGAGAGGGAGAGGGAGAGGGAGTGAGGAGTATGTGAGGGAGAGAGGGATCATCCAGATGGTCATGGGCAAACTTCAGACGGGCCTGGACATGTGCTGACTTAAGCAGGGGAACCTTCTGTGCGATGCATGATTTTAAACAATGACGGCGTAGTGTGTTACCATAGTAACCTTTGAAATTGTGGTCCCAGCTCTCTTCAGGGCATTGACCAGCTCCACCCGTAGTTCTGGGTTGATTCCTCACTTTTTTGGAGCTCCAGTCCGAGGGAGAGTGACATCATCTATAGCCTGTTCCATTTTGCTCCAACAGTTGATCTTTTCTCTCCAAGCTGCTGGTCAATCGCCCGGGGCCTTTCCAGTCTTGTGGTGGTCTACACTTTAGTCTCTGGGGTCTTCTGACAGCTCTTTGGTCTTGCCCATGGTCGTAGTTGGAGTCTGACTGATTGTGGGGTGGACAGGGGTCTTTATGCAGCTAACGAGCTCAAACAGGTGCTACTCATTTAGATGAATAAGTGGAGCAGAGGTGGACTTATAATGGCAGATACAGGTCTGTGAGAGACAGAATTCCTGCTGATTGGCAGGTGTTCAAATACTGATTTGCAGCAATAATATACAAATAAATAATTTTACATTTATTATGTCATTAAATGTGATTTCCGTATTTTTTTAGATTCTGTCTCTCACAGTGGAAATGCACCTACGATGAGTGTTTCAGACCCTCCATCGTTTCTAAGTGAGAGAACGTTCAAATACTTTCCTCACTCAAATGTTCTGTGTTACAGTATGACATACACTGAGTACTATAACACAGTATCAACACATTATTGTTTACATTTTACAACTGCAGTGAATATTAAAGCTTACACAAAGTGCCAAAAGAAACGGGATATTTGACATTTAATATATATATAGTCCATATCCATTATCCGTAAACCTCTGTGGTACATAAACACAAATGAATGAATACTGCGACTTCTCGGGTCTGTAATTATATTTTGCGAGTTGTTGACCGTCTAACATTGTTTCAGGCTCTTCATTTACTGTGATCTTATTTCAGCATATTTTCTCATAGGCAGTATTTATTATTTAGTACATTTGGTTGTGTTTTGGTCTGAAGGAGTTCCCAGTCTTCGAAGACATGAATGAGTTTAATTTGACATCCACGTTTCTATTTAAAGTGGGTTATTTTTAGCCCGCTGCGGCGCGTTACATCACATGGGCGAACACGGCGTGCATGTATGTGCGAGGCGCCCGGCAGCCGCTCTATTTTTAGCGGCCGTTTTTTTTTTCCCCCGTTGGATTTCCCGGGGCGACGCGGGGCACGTGCGGCAGAGTTTAGCCCCCGTTCTGCGCCGTTCACTGAGCTCACGTGGTCCTGTTATTTTACTCTGCACGGACGGAAACGCTGATGTGGTGCGAGTGGGTTTGAAAAATGAGAAAATATTGGTCGTCGTTCTTCCTGAGTTGACAAAAATCGATAGACAGATTCTTATAGATTTTAAACAAGTCTCAATACTGATAAACAATCACATGAACTAATGATTATATTGCTCTATTCTACACACACAGACTTAAATACTGAATAATCCAAATATATAACCAAATATGGTGACTGGAGGCTTCTAGATAGAGAGTATTAATGAATAAAGTATATTATTGATTATTAAATACAATCATTTTTCCTAGTCGATCCATGCAGCCGTGAAGATCACGTGTTAAACTATTTTTATTTTGTGTTTAACATCGAGATGGTGGATAATTGACACTTTTTAGCGTATCAAACAAACTACTTAAAGGTTATTTTTGCATATAATATAAATCTGTTTTGCCTCAGCACATATATATAATAAAAGCTTCTATTCGGGTGAAAATGAGACCACAGCGCTTTCTCTGCGTCTAAATATAAAGCGTTTTGATCTCCGAGAAGCAGGAAGTGCGGCGTTAGCATGCTAATGTTTGTTAGCGTTACCGTGAGGGTTTAAGAAAGTGCTAATCAGCTCGTGAATATTCAGGACGAGCTAAGTTAGCGATACATGTGGAGCTGTGAAGAGTTTAACATGAAATAGTTCTGTTTTTCACGTTTTTAAAAGTAAGAACTTTATTTGAACACTTGGTGACGGTGACGCGGCGCAAACGTGGTTACACTGCTCTTGTTGGTTCAATGGTAAAACTGTCGAGTGTCGAGGCTGACATACGGTTTTTGGAGCTTAATTTAATTGGTTTCCTCCCGTTGGATTATCTGATTACGCCAGTTATCTGATTTCTTCGGCCATATTCTCCTTTTTGATTTATGACCGTACTTTCTTTTGTCTTTATAAAGTAACAATAGTCTCACTTTAATCATAGGTTGTGTTTAATCCTGTCACAATTAAATGAAACGTATAATTAAATGCAAATGTATATTTTTAGGGCTCAATTTAAGCTGTTATTTGCTTTAATGAGAAACCTGCTTTGTTGTTCCTTAACATTTAACGTGTAAAAATGTAAAATAATATATATCTTCAGCTCATTAAACCTCTAATGTTTTTCTTAACTGTAGCTCATGTTTCTTTGTGATATTGTCCATTTCAAAAAGGTTGTAATGGAATAATCCTGCGTTGGTTATAATATCGTTTATCGTGATATTGTGCGTGACGATATCGCCTCGTAAACGGCTCGTGCGACGGGCCTGGCGGTTGCCATGAGCTCCTCCTCCTCCGCGGCGGTATCGGCTCCGGAGACGTTTCCGGTTCAGGTTTCGGGATCGCGTTTCCCAAAGCGAGACGCGTTTGAACCGGAGAAGGTCAGCGGCGGGAGGCGGCGCGGAGCACAACAAGCTAAACTTAGCACGACGCCCCGCGAACACGCGCGGGAGTCCGTTTGCAGCAGCGATGAAGGAGAAGGTGCGGTGTAAAAGGAGCACTGCGGAACATTTCAGGCGGAGGGATGGTTGTTGTTTTGACTGGAATGTTAAGGCAGTGTTTTGTGACCTGTAAAGGCCACGATTGGACATTCGTTTGAGGGAAAAAACGTCACAATTTCACGATTATTCTAGATTTCTGAGTCGAAAACGGTGAAATCTTAAATTTTCCCATTTCTCCCATCGTCTTGACACGTCACTGTTCCTCAAGTTTGTGACCAGCTTTGCGAAATCTGAATAGAGTTGACATGACTAAAAAATACAGATAAAAAATACGTTTAGGTATTTATCGGCCTATACATTTTTGCATTATTTGTTACTTATTATTATTATATTGTGATTATTGAGTTAACCGAATAATCTTGACGACCCTATCTGTCTGTGGATACGTTTAATGCCCTACTGCAGAACATTCCGGGCAAAGCAATAGCTCTTCGGGGAGTCGAGAAGATGCCGGACCCTCCACCAGACCCCCCACTGGTCCTGTATTCTGCTGACTTGTTTCACCTTGTTTAACCGCGTTTTATCGCTTCAGAAACACACTGGAGTTGTGTTCAGCTTCATTCACACGTGTTTGATTCATCCTGTTTACGAGCTCCTCTTCTCTGCTCCTTCTCTGAGCCTCACAAAAACATTAGTTTCAAATATCCCAGATTTGTGACGTCAAATGTAGAGATCTGAAGTTTCCTGTGCTGTTTTTAAGTCCATAAATCATCACAGGCTCGTTTCTGACTCAAATCACCTTCATTACAACTGTGATTATCTTTTGTAATCCCCTCTGCTGCCAGTAGATGGAGTGCTATTTTCTGGGAACTGAGAAAATAATCTGTGCTTTCACTGCGTTATTTTAAGTTTTAAAGGACACATATTGTGCATTATTTGTGTTATTAGCCTTTAAACATGCTCTTGAGCACCTTTTAGTTTGGCTTCTCCTCTCCTTTTTTACATAAAAAACTAAATTAACATCTGTATCTCTGCTGTTTCCCACGGCACTTAAGAGTCTTAGTGCCATCTATTGGGTGCAGAGGGAATTGCACAGGTCAATAATAAACATCTGGGAAGTTTTCAGGCAGATGAAACGCAGTTCTGATCGTGATTAGACGGGAGAAAGTTTAAGAACGAGTCTGGAGATGATTTGTGGAGTTAAAAACAGCAGAAGATTCTCAGAGGCGCGTCACAGATGGAGAAACGGTCAGTTCTGGAGGAGATTCAGAACGGAGTGTTTTTGAGGCTCGGAGGGGAGAGGACTTTACAACCAGGATTCATCAAACTGTGAGTGAAGCTAAATGTGCTCCAGCTGAGTTTGTGACGAGGAACAATGTGTGTGCTTTTAAAAAACACGAGACGCCAAAGCACGTTTAAAGGACAGTAAGAGATGATGCAGAATGTGTCCTTTAACTTCTCCCAGATTTACAGCGTTTAGGTCTGATTCTGCAGAAAATGTATGATCATAATGTGCGTTTCTCTGGTTGGTTGATGCGCCTGTTAACCCCGCCCATGTGAACGCACTAAACACTGATGTAAGCGGCCCGGCTGGTGCCCCGTGGCGTCCCGAGTCCCCCCCGGAGCAGGTTGCGTCACAGTGCAGACGCTCGGGTGGAAGGACCTGAAAGACAACACGCAATATCCTGTATTTTTAAAGAGGCTCGGGTTCGTGGCACAGGACGGTCACGGAGCCGCCGTTTACTGGCTCTGAGAGTAACTAATCCTGGTTTGGACGTGACGCAGATCAGCAGTTCAACAGAAAGTGTCCTTTAAACAAGCCTTAAAGGGCCTCTGACAGGTTTATACCATTGTCTACTTTTGACTTCATTTAGTATTTACTTGTACATAGAAATGATAGTTTTGCACCGATCGAGCAGGTGTTTGTGGAGAAACCTTTGAACAATCTTTGAACAAAAATGACAGGAAGTGACATCACAGCAGGGACACTCATTCCAGTCAAAGTTTATTGAAACAACTTTTTTGACTCTCTAAACATTAATTTAACAAAATAAAGTCGCTCTCATATATTTTTATTTGTCAAATTTAAAAAGACATTAGAGGAGTTTTGCCCCAGTGTTTGCTGGGTAATTTCCTACTGTGATGTCATCGATTACAATCAGGAAGTGAAGTTATAAACCTAAAAACGATGCTATTCTGTGATAAAGTTTTAAAATATATATTTTTGTTAACTGTGTTTTAGTTGAATGAGTCGATCAACCTGTAGGGGGCACTTTAAAAACCAACAAAAAGCAATTCGGCTCCAAAAGTTGTGAAACGCGCTTTTGTTTCACCGTTTTAATAATAATCGAGAAGGAAATGTCCGTTTTTCTCACCGATTCAGTGCGGTCCGAAGCCAAACTTTCAGAATACAGTTACTCTAAACTAGTATTCTGAGCATGTATTTTTGGTACATGTATTCAGTCGATACCCAACACCGTTAGCACGAGCGCTAAATGGATGTATTTGAAAGAACTGCCTTAACTGTAAAAAACGTCAAAAGCTGCTCTTAATCGTCAGTGGTCAATTCAACAAACGATCGGAGCTGTTGATGACGACTTTGATTAATTTAGCCACGCGGGACGGGCCGCGCCATGAACAGAGTCTTCGCTCGTTTCCCTGTCTTATTTTTCCCGCTACGTTCGCTTCGTCGTGGAATTGCTTGCGTCTTTGCTCGCCACGCTTAGAATGTAAGTACCGTTCAACATTTTCCCAGATTTTTTGCCTCTTTGTCACGTGATCCGCCGCCCGGTCGACCCTCCTCGGCCCGAATCCGCCGGTTAAACCCACGGCCCGTCGGATGAGAGCGGGCCGTTGAGTTCTCTCCATCGCGGCGGCGGAGAGAGGACCAATTCAGAGATGCTTTAAAGCGACGTGCCCACGCGGTTCAGTCTTCACAGCCCCCTCACCGACCTCTGCCGCTCAAAATAATTCAGACGAAAGCATGTGGGCACCGCTGAAAACTCTGGGCAAAGAGGAAGCTGTATTAAAAACCTCGGATTTGCCGTTTGCATCTACAAAACCTACGACACCCGCGGAGCGTCCAATCTGCTCCTAACGATGGTTTATTCTCACATTTAATATACTTCGTCCATAGAGTTCTCCGGGTCGTTGTGATCGGGCCTTAAAGTGACTCCTACAAACACCAAACTTCACAATCTCGGACTGAACATGATTCTGACTCAACGTACGGAAGGATTTGGTCATGTCTGATTCCGAGCCTGATTTATTAAAGTTTTAAATTAAAAAAAAATGACGAAAATTCTTTTTTTTGGCCAATGTTCAGTCAGATACAGTTTACTCAAATACTAAATAATATATCCAAAGTTCCCATTTTTTGTGACTAACGTGTGTACAAAATAAACACATTTAAACCTGTCCATTTTACAGATTTAAATGTCCCAAATATGTGCTATTTTGTGCTGTTTTTACACATATTGTATGAAAACATGACATGATGAATTACTGTGAGTTTCAAATTGATATTTTTTAAATTTAACATTGTTTTCTATTCACCTGTCGCGTCTCGTCTTAAATAATATTATTGATCTAAAACAATCTCACATATTAATACTGTATCACTCACTTTAGTATCAATAGTATCTTGATATTTTAGCACACCTTTTCTACTATTTCTGGAAAAACCTATGGTACATTTTTAATGTCATTTTTGTGGCTGAGAACCATGTGGAAACAACCGCCTTCGACCATCTCAGACAGTTGTTTCTCTGCCATGGTCCAACACCGTGAGAGAGTAACGCGGTGAGCACGGCAAACACGGGAACAGGCCCTTTAACGCAAAATAATTCATAATATAGAGTCTTTTAAGTAAAGACCTAAGTAAAGTCTTCTATTTGCTGGTCAGTTATTGAACTTGAGGAAGTCTGACCTTAAAACACACAACATTAACCTCTTTGGTGGCTGATCTCGCCCTTTTGAGGGAAAAAAAAGACTCTGCGAATACCAGAATCCGTCCAAAACCTCATGTGAGTTTGCGGTCTTGTCCTGCTCCAGCTTCGCGATCACAAATTCACGTTAGCCGCTCAGAAATGCCCGGTTTGTGCCAATAACCGCGATCAAACCTGTTGTTTCCCTCTTCGCAGGTCCACGTTACAGACCGCTAAAGCCTCTTTCCTGTATTGCGTCGTATTTTCTTTGATTGTTTGTCCGATTTCGGGGGCTAACGATTCACGCTAATCGCCTTCTCTCGCGGGAAACGTTAGCGAAGTCTGCGCGCCGGATTTGGGCCATGTTTGGAAGTCGTACGCGGACAGAGGCGGGATTGTTGTGAATGAACAGGCGCGTTTCCCACAGTGCTTCGCGGTCCTCGGGGCATTAGCTTAAGCGCTACAAAGCTGATTAACGTCTCTGTGTAGCAACGCGGCTAAGTAGCAGAGCCGATTTGTAGGACGCACACCTGCCCCTGGGACGCTTCCAGTAACTTCTAAACTCACTTCCTTCTCGGCTGAAGAACACGAGAGTGCGTGCCCTTCGCCAAATGACAAACACCAAATGACAAACGGCTAATTATTATTATTATTTTATTCTAATTAAATCGATTTTTGCACGCTAACGGGGGAGTCAAAGGAGAAGGTGCTAGATTATCGGGGCAGTTAATCAAACGTTTTTTTTATGGCTTTTATGGGAAGAGACCGGCACTAATCTGAATTTATTTCAAGTCTACGTGACAGGTTAAACTACACATTTGACTCAAACGCACTGAACACAATTATATTTCAGATTTGACAAAACATTTTGCCCGTTTGTCCCCAGTTTGACTATTTTTGTAAAGTTTATACAGTAGTTGTACTTCCTGGTTGGTCACAAACACAAATATGACCCAAGTAGAGGTAATACCACAGCCGTTACCTAGCAACCAGACTGTAAACAAGGGCCAAAACCCACATCAATGACACAACAGTTCTGACCTGACACACAATAACACCATAAAACACCTTTATTGTGTCGAACGACGGTTTAAACTGTCAGAAAAGTGTGTCAGTTAAGAGTCAACTGTCTCTGTGTCGCACGCTGATGACATCAGAGGGATTCAGCTTTACTTCCTGTCATTTTAAACTCTAATTTTTCAACATTTCCTCACAAACTGCAACTTAACGGAAGTAAAACTGTGATAAACATTCAATACAGGTTCTTTACTACCAAACTAAGTCAGGATTAGAAAAACAGCAGAACCTTCAGATGGACTTTAAGTAAAAAGTAGATTTTTGAATACTACTAAAGAGAGACAACGGTCTTCTTGATCAATGTTTCGTCTTTTTAGATGTATATTTTATGCCAGTTCTGACCTGACACACAATAACACCACAGAACACCTTCATTTTGTCGAACGACGGTTTAAACTGTTTAAACGTTAAACTAAACCTAACTCCAACGCGTCGCACACTGATGACATCACAGAGGGATCATAATCATAATCAAATCTGTGACTCAATCAGCAAATCACAAGGGCCGACATCACCATAAGTGCCAGTCTTCCTGTCATTTCTCCTGGACGTTTGAAACATGAAAACAACTCTTTCCCCTGAACCTGATTTTCAGAACGTGAGTATTTAAATCGATCTAACGCGTCCCTCACTTTGGCCCGTCGCTTTTTGGAACCGCTTTTTCCAGACTCACGGCGATTACTTCTGGGTTTACGACGGCTGAAATACTTTAATAATAGAAATATATAGCACGTGGTCTGGGAAAAACACATCTTCGCTCGCACCAATGCCTTTAGTAAGAGCGTAGAATCTCTGAACCGTGTGGTCATTAGGACGGTTTCCCTCTCTCTTCGTGTCGCTTGAGCTTCATCTATTTTTGGCTCGTGTTTTTTTTCTTCTCTGGAACTCGACCTAATGAGAGGAAGTCCCCCGTTCGCCTCTTCCTTTTCGACTTTTACTTTTGAAACGCCGAATTAGATCAACGTGAAGGACCTCCGTTTGTCACGAGGTCGTTTATTTTGCGGATGGACGTGCCTGAATGTGACTGGTGAAGATTCATGAAGAACGTGGAAGACATAAGATTTATCGTTCTTTTGTTCCATTTGTCTCACGTCAGAAGAAATAATAACACTATGCAGGCAAACGACCACATACTCGCTGAGATTTTAGTCACAAAGCTAACGGCTAGCACGCAAGTAGCATCTTCGTTTGGCGAACATAGATAAGCAGCGACTCGTTCACGTTGAGCATTCAAACACGTCGAAGCTTCTGGAGTTTCTTACTTTCGTTTTAACGCCGCGATCAAAAACGTAAATGAAAACACGTGCCGCCGTGATCGACATTTGTCTTCTGGGCCGACCCGAGCGTCCACGTTCCAAGGCCCGCGACCTCGTTCATGACCCATACGGAAAGCCGCGTTGTCCCGTTTTGTGCGGCCCCCCTCTTCGTACGTTGGGCGGGGCCCCAGCGGTGACCTATCCTCGACAGCCATTTTGTTTCCCTTCATTTCGTAGCATTTCCTGGTTTCCTTCGTTTCCAGATTGCTTTCCCTTGATCTCGTTGCGCCGAGGAAGCGAGAGAGCCGGCGTCGTTAGCGGGATTAGCCCATTTTAAAGCCCCTTACTGGGATTTAGCCGCATTATTCACATTTTAATGAACTTTCGCGCAGGCAAACACAAAACACTGAACTCGTACACGCCAGAGGGATTCACGCAGACTTTGACCTGCGAGAAACGGCAGTTTACTGTAGGTTAGTCCTGGTTTAGACCTGGTTTAGACCTGGTTTAGACCTGGTTTAGACCTGGTTTAGACCTGGTTTAGGCCTGGGATAGGTTTGTTGCGCTCTACTGTTCTGTGGGAGGGGCTGAACATCTGATTTAGTCCTGAGTTTGACCTGGTTTAGACCTGATTTATTGCAACTCTTGTGGGTCTCTTGGTCTACAGAGGGTTAGTCTCAGGTGCTTCAGACCTGGTTTAGTCCTAGTCCGTATCGTCACCAATCACAGGTTTAGTTTTGGTCTAGTTCTTGGTAAAACCTCTCTCTTTCTCCCTCTTACTCTCTCGCTCCTTGTCCTCCTGGTTTAGTCCTGCTTTATTCTAGGTTTAGTCTTGATTTGTCTTGTTCTTTTCATGGTTTCATCCTGATGGTTTTGTTCTGGCTTGGTCCTGGTTTAGACCTGGTTTAGTCCTTGGTCAGACCTCTCTTTGCCTCCGTCTCTAAATGTAATTTCCTAGCCCTCGTTGGTTGTAATTTGGCCTTGTTAATGGCTTCCTGCTTTCCGTGTATTATAACCCCACACAAACGGCAGCGCATTGACCTATTTTGCACTGGTGCTTTGGACAACAAACGCACTTTTCTTTTGTACTTTTTGTACTTTTGCAATCCTTTGAGATGACAAACCCGGTAAAAGTGAAGATCAGTGACGGCGCACGAGCTATTCTCTATCCCTCTTTGCGAGAACCATTGGGTACTGTTGTTCATCCAATACACTAGATTTAATGCTTGATTAGTCTTGGTGTTGTGGCGCTACTGATATTTACCCCAACATATGGTCTCGTGTGTGTCTCCTTTTAAACCATAATACATTTGTATATATTTCTGTACGTAAACTCCTCTTTAGACACAACCTTCGGAAATCTGTATTTACTTTTTATTCCCATTAATTCCTATACATTCCTGTTAAGAAAAGGTATACTTAATTATCTCGTGAGGGAAATGGCCTCTGTGCACAGCAGCAAGTGGCTAAGCTAACCGTTTCTCACAGCTAATGCTAACTTTCATATAATTTTAAAACATAAAATAAACAATCAATTTTAAAGTGAAGACTGTCTTGAATGTTTTAATTTGAAGATTGATTTCAGTTTATTTGAATGTGTTTTATTTGTCATTTTTTTCATGCCGTAGAATGAGTGTTAGCATTGAGACACAAACACGTCCCTTTATAAACACGTGTCCTTTGTGCAGTATTGTCCTAAAGTCTTTGACATGTTCTCAGAGACATCCGCCACAACTCACTGATCATAAAATTCATTAATTCATTTAGAGAAAGCGATAGAATCAGACAGTAAGTACTGATGCTAACATTGAGCTAACACTGAGCTAACACTGAGCTAACACTGAGTACACTGAGCTAACACTGAGCTAGCACGGTGCTGTTGTGTACAGAAACCATTCTATTCTCTGCATTTGCCGCTGGGGTTAAACTGTCAGACCAGTGAGCTGCTGTAGCGTGACCCTTAACCCTTGGTCTAGTCTTGGTCCGGACTTTAGCTGGAGGACTTTATCTGGTGCATGTTCTGGGTTGACCAGAGAAACCAGAGAAAACTCACCCAGACACACATAGAAACCCGCAAACTCCACACAGTCCGGCCCGGGAGTCAAACCCGTGACATCCCCCCCCCCACTCGCCCCAATGCCCACAACATCCTGATAATTTGATTAACTTTTAAAACCCCCCCAAATTCCCCCACCCAAGTTACAATGGAAGTGGAAGCGCGATGAAGCTAAAGAGGAATCATACAAATACAACTTTCTGTATCATTTGTTGGCCTTAAAGCTGCACTGTGTAACTTTTCCGGTTGGAGGTTCTGCCACCCGCTTGTTTCTTTGCCTGGAATGTTCCACAGCGTAGCATTAAACTTATCTACGTAACATTTACTCCATTACTGGTGTTTTCAATGTTAGCGCTTACCAAATGGTATGAGAAAAACAAAGTCTTATTGAGCGGGCTCGCCTCTCCGCAGACCTGACCTGTGGCTTGAACTGGTATAGGGTCGCCGGCTTGTCTCCGTGGAGATATCTAAGGGTAATGACATACTGTGGAACATTATTGAACATCGATAAACCTATCAGCCGCGTCAGCGAGACAAAAATCATGACTCTTTTTGGACTCTTTTGTGAGATGGAGACAATATTCTTTTTATTCTTAATGATTGTATTATTTATTGCAGTAGTTTTTTGAGCAGACCCACATCAAAGCGCATGGAACACGCTCTTTAATAACCCGAACTAAGTCCTGGTCCATTAAACCTCCGGGGATTCCCTGTCCATTGTCGCTGGTCACGACTCGCTCCTCAGGTTAATCCCCCTCCGCTCGACAATGAGACCAAAACAAACCACTTTTCTCAGACAAAAGCGTTTCCAGGAGCGACGGACAACAACTCGAAGCGCTTTCAGACCTGCCGGCTTTGAACCGCGCCACGCCAGGTCCATTTTTAGCTCGCGTGGGCGTCTCAAAAGCCATCGACCACAACCAGAGAGCGCGCGCAGCACATGCTAATTAGCGCTAACGGCTAATAACACTCCTGAACTTTACGTGGAGGAGGTTTTATATAGATTATGAAATGCGTTGTGTAAGAGCGTCTGTGTTCTCAGCGTTGTACAAAATGTTGTGTTCACTTTATAAATAGCACTTCAGGTTTGAGTGGGTTTTGTGTGTTGAGCTGTCGACGAGTTCAGTTGTTATTTCTGCTGCTCCAGAGTCTTTATAAAGAATCACAAAAGGTTTATTGCCATTGTCATTGAACTCTGTTTGCAAAAATAGGACCTTGTCTCGGCGTTAAGGCGCAACATAAAACAATGAATGATAAAATAATAATAATGGCAACGTCTATAGCAGGGGTCCAACCTTTTTTCACCGAGGGCCGCATTTATTTTATTATTATTTGAAACTTATACGGAGCAAAGGGCCACAGACAACCCAATAATGATGTGAATCATTCAACATTTTACATTTGACATAGTTTTGAGCCTCAACACCTTTATTAAGACTTGTAACAGGATTATTAGGTTGTTATAACATTAAAATGTTTGAATTTTTCCAATTTTACAGTAGAAGGTACTACTTTTTTGGTCTGGGCCAACTTAGCCGGAAGCCTGAGGGCCAACAGAATTGGTCTGAGGGCTGTATTTGTCCCCCGGGCCATAGTTTGGACACCCCTGGTCTATAGAGTCAAATATAAAGGACGCGTGACGCTAAATGACGTTTTCTCATCAGGAGCTTTGTGTTTGCGCTCATCTGCTGGCACCAGAGGGAATTACCATGGGGAAGTAAACAAAAGCTAGCTCGCCCCCGACATGACCGCCCAGGAGACCTCCAGATCTCATGTTTGACGTCACAACTCCGGGACAATTGAAACCGGGTGTTTTTGTGGGGCTCAGAGAAGGAGCAGAGAAGACGAGCTCGTAAACAGGATTCATGGAACAAAGTGTGAATGAAGTGAAATACAGTGCAACATGTCGGGCTGAAACCAGTTCCTCGCAACTCGGGACGTCAGGATTATTGGGCTCATCGATAATCGCAACAACCAAAGACAAATAATCGTGGTAAATTCAGAAGCAGTCTCAATTCAGTCTCAATAATCATCCAATAATCGTTAAATCGTTGATGTTTTTCTTCACAATAATCGTGACGCTAACATTTGACACCGTGACATCCCTAATCACAACCAATCTATTAACAAATGTTGTAATTAATTAACCGTCTGACTTCACCAATAATAATCACTATTGTTATTAACGTTAGTTGCAGCCCTAATAATATGCACAACATAAAGAAATAATGATAATAAATATGTGTTCTTGTGTCCCCATTTGTGCTGCCGACGCGGTTCCAGTGTTTGGTGTGGACTGGCCCGGGGCTCGGATCTGGGTCTGGTGACGGACCGGGTCTTGGCTCTTTGGGCTTTGGGCTGCGGCGCGTGTGGTCAGGAAGCGCTGAGCTTTAATGTGAGGCCGTGTCTGAGGCAGGATGTGTGAACTCGTCTGTGGGCGGATGTGTCTGACCACAGCAGCTGCAGGGAGAGGCAAGAGGGAGAAGAGAGCTGAAGACGAGAGAGAGAGACGAGATGAAGGAGAGAGAGAGCAGTAGCAAGGAGAGAGAGAAGAGAGAGGAGAGAGAAGAGAGAGAGGAGATAGGAAGAGAGGAGAGAGGAAGAGAGAGAAGAAGAGAGACGAGAGAGGAAGAGCGAGAGAGTGAGAGAGAGAGAGTGGAAGAGAGAGAGAGAGGGACGAGAGTAGGAGAGGAGACGAGAGTAGGGGAAGGTGAGAGAGAGAGAAGACGAGCAGTAGAAGGGAAAGAGAGAGAGAGAGAGATGGAGAAGAGAGAGAACGAGAGAAGATGAGATTTGAGGAGAAGAGGAAGGAGAGAGAGAGAGTCAGAGGGGGAGAAGACAGAGAAGAGGAGAGGAGAAGTCGAGAAAGACCAGAGAGACGGAAGACGAGGAGAGAAGAGAGAAAGAGAGAGACGAGAGAAGCGAGAGTGAAGGAGGAGTTTAGAGAGAAGACGAGAGTTGAAGGCGAGAGAGGAGGAGAGAGAGAGAGAGAGTCAAGGGTAGAAGGAGAGAGAGAGAGGAGAGAGTGAAGAGAGAGAAGACGAGAGAGAGGAGCAGGATGAAAGACGAAGAGACAGAGAGAGAGCGAAGAGAGTGAAGGAGAGAGAGAAGAGAGAGAGAGAAGAGAGAGAGAGAGACGAGGAACGATGAAGGAGAGAGAAGAGACGGAGAGAAGAGAGGGAGGACGAGGAGAGTGAAGGAGAGAGAGACGAGAGGAGTGAAGGAGAGAGAAGACAAGAGAGTGAAGGAGAGAGAGACGAAGTGAGAAGAGAGAAGGACGAGATTAGGAAGGAGAGGAAGACGAGAGAGTGAAGGAGAGAGAAGACGAGAGTTGAAGACGAGAGAGACGAGAGAGTGAAGCGAGAGAGTGAGAGACGAAGAGTTGCAAGGAGAGAGTGAAGGAGAGGAAGACCGAGGGAGAAGAGAGAGAAGACGAGAGATGTGAAGGAGAGAGAAGACGAGGGAGAAGAGAGAGAAGACGAGAGAGTGAAGGAGAGAGAAGACGAGAGGAAGAAGGAAGAGAACGAGAGAGTGAAGGAGAGAGAAAGACGAGAGTGAAGAAGAGAGTTGAGAGGAGAGAGTGAAGGAGAGAGTGAAGGAGAGAGTGAAGGAGAGAGAAGCGAGAAGAGCGGAGGAGAGAGAAGACGAGGAGAAAGAGAGAAGACGAGAGAGTGACAGGAGAGAGTGAGAGGAGAGAGAAGA
Organism: Chaenogobius annularis; assembly: GCA_015082035.1. Classification (NCBI taxonomy): domain Eukaryota; kingdom Metazoa; phylum Chordata; class Actinopteri; order Gobiiformes; family Gobiidae; genus Chaenogobius; species Chaenogobius annularis. Next base: position 40,061 of record BJKM01001057.1, on the reverse strand, counting down.
CGAAGGGAGAGAAGAGGAAGAGACGAAGAGAGTTGAACGAGAGAGTGAAGAGAGAGAGAAGACGAGAGTGAAGGAGAGAGGAAGACGAGAGTGAAGGAAGATGAAGTGAGAGAGTGAAGAGAGAGTGAAGAGAGAGTGAAGGAGAGAGTGAAGGAGAGAGAAGTACGAGGAGAAGAGAGAGAAGAGGCGTGGAAGTAGAGAGAAGAGGGTGAAGGAGAGAGAAGAACGAGAGAGTGAAGGAGAGAGAAGACGGAGTTGAGGAGAGAGAGACGAAGTGAAGGAGAGTGAAGACGAGAGAGTGAAGACGAAGAGTGAAGACGGAGAGTAAGAGAGAGAGTGAAGGAGAGAGAGACGAGGGAGAAGAGAAGAAGACGAGAGAGTGAAGAGAGAGAAGCGAGGGAGAGAGAGAGAAGACGAGAGAGTGAAGGAGAGAGGTGAAGGAGAGAGAAGACGAAGTGAAGAAGAGAGAAGACGAGAGAGTGAAGGAGAGAGAAGACGGCAGAGTGAAGGAGAGGATGAAGGAGAGAGTGAAGGGAGAGTGAAGGAGAGATGTGAAAGGAGAGAGTGAAGAGAGATGAAGGAGAGTGAAGGAGAGGTGAAGAAGAGTGAAGGAGAGAGAGACGGGGAGAAGAGATGAGAAGGAGGGTGAAGGAAGAGAAGACGAGGAGAGAAGAGAGAGTGAAGGAAGAGAGTGAAGGAGAGAGTGAAGAGAGGTGGAGAGAGAAGACGAGGGAGAAGAGAGAGAGAGGTGAAGGAGAGGGAAGACGAGAGAGTGAAGAGAGAATGAAGAGAGAGAAGACGAGAGAGTGAGAGAGAAGAGAGAGATGTAAGTTAGAGACGAGGAGAGAGAATGGAAAAGAGAAGACGAGAGAGTGAAGGAAGAGAGAGACGAGAGAGTGAAAGAGAGAAGACGAAGGAAGGAGAGATGAAGGAGAGAGTGAAGGAGAGAGATGAAGGAGAGACTGAAGACGAGAGAGAGGGAGAGAGGATACGAGAGTGTAATGGAGAGAGAGAGAGAAGAGAGACAGGAAGAAGAGACAGAAAGAAGACAGAGAGAGAAGAGAAGAAGAGAGAGAATGATGAGCGTTGAAAGATAATAACGAGAAGACTCAGGCACAAAACAAGACAGCCAAAAAGCAGATCGAAACACAAAAGAATCATTCGTCCTTTCGTGTATTCCACTGATGACCTAACTTACATGTCGAGCCTTAGCAATACAATAGCTAGCAAAGCACGTCGTTAGCAAGACCAGCGGTTTCCTGTTTTGTGGCGTTGTCAAGTTGCCCAAATGTGATGTTTCCAGTCAGAATGCGTCTCACTATGATCCTTTAAGAGAGGTTCAAACGCAGGGTCGAGGCTTTGCACACAAGGCATAAGACCATGAGGCAAAACTGTTCCTTGCGCACGCCCGCTTTAGCCACGCCCCTCACACACATGAACAAAATGTAAAATAAAAATGTCAGTGTCATGTTTTAATTAATGATTAGACCGCCTCTCTGTTGTGTGACTGTAGCTTCTGGAACGGTGCTGCTCGAAGTCACCGGCTTTCGAGCTAAAGCTAACGGGTGGCCAGGGGGCGGAGCCAGCGGGAGCACCGGTGGCAGCGGCAGCCAACCGGAGACGAGCAGGGCAGGAAGAGGAAGCGGAGACCCGCGGTTTGGACGTGCTGTCGCGGGCATCCGGCCGCGTCACGTCGACGCTCAGGAACATCGTCGCTCAGCTGGACGTTCTCACTGCAGGTGCAACGGTTCACGCTAACGTTTCCTCGGAAACTAACACATGAACGCTTTTCTGAATGAGTAAACTTTATTAACTTCTGCTGAATGAGTGAACGCCAGTATTATGGACTTTCCTTTAGAAGTGAAGGGTTAAGGCGAGACGATCTACTATGCTTAGTTTACGGACATGAACACATGAAAATAATATTTTTCATTCATGTCATTATTTCAGATCCAAATAAGGCTTTTTGTGTGAAAATAACATTAAATAAATACAAGAATAAAGGGTTTACTGCGGGTTCTTTATCTCTACGTCTTCAACTGTGATCTTTTATTGTTAATTCGTTCTCTGCACTTTTGTTTTTTCATCGTGAGACGAGCCCAAAAGTTCCAGAGTGTAGCTTAACTCTTCTCCTCCTTCCTCCTCCTCCTCCTCTTCCTCCTCCTCCTCCTCTTCCTCTCAGACGGTGTCGGTTCTGGAGGAGCGTTCTGACTCTGGACGAGGACAAAACGAAGGAGTGGTTCTCGTGAACCAGTCCCACCTTTTGAGAACTGTCCAGGACCGGGAGTCCGGACCTAGCGTCAACGAAACCGGGCGGCCGGGTGGCAGACCGGGTCCGGGCGGGGTCAGACCGGGGTCCGAGCCGGGTGTGCAGACCGGGGTCGGGGCCGGGGTGCAGACAAAACCAGAGCAAGGCTGGCGGGCAGTGATGACAAGCAGCACGTGACCTCTGACCTCACGGCCGCTGAGAGTGGGCGTTTACAATTTGAAACTACCGCCTTTTTTGGGGCGTTTTAGTTTGTTTTAAATCCACATGAGCTTCTCGCTGACGCACACTTGTTACTAGGCCACGCTCGTCGCCCATGAGGATGTCGCTGCTGTTAACGTGTGAGAACGGCCTCAAAAACAGGACCGTCCGAACCAATCCTCATGATCTAGTTTAATGTGGAACTGTGGAACATTCTCGGTCACAAATAACATCTCCATGGAGACAAGCGGGGGGCTGGGGGGGCGGAGTCTCTAAATGTGCACTTTTATTTTAATATAGTAAAATGATTTATCCTGGTAGATTGTTCTTCCCTCTGGAGCTGCTGAGTCTGAAGCCACAGCTGCCTCCGAGGCTGACTGCCGACTGTCACTGCACTCTGAAAACCCCCTCTGGCCCCTCTCCCCCTCTCCCCCTCTGCCCTCTGCCCCTCGTGCCTCTCCCCTCTCGCCCTCTCCCCTCTCTGCCCCTCTGCCCTCCTCTCCCCCTCTGGCCCTCTCCCCCTCTGCCCCTCTCCCCCTCTCCCCCTCTGCCCTCTCCCCCTCTGCCCTCTCCCCTCTGCCCTCTCCCTCCCCTCTGCCCTCTCCCCTCTGCCCTCTGCCCCTGCCCTCTGCCCCTCTGCCCCTCTGCCCTCTGCCCTCTTCCCCCTCTGCCCTCTCCCCGCCCCTCTGCCCCTCTGCCCTCTGCCCTCTGCCCCTCTGCCCTCTCCCCCTCTGCCCTCTGCCCCTCTTGCCCTCTCCCCTCTCCCCCTCTGCCCTCTGCTCTCCCCTCTGCCCTCTCCCCTCTGCCCTCTCCCTCTGCCCTCTGCCCTCTCCCCTCTGCCCTCTCCCCTCTGCCCTCTCTCCCCTCTGCCTCTCCCCTCTGCCCTCTGCCCTCTACCCCTCCTCCCCTCTCCCCTCTCCCCTCTGCCCCTCTGCCCTCCCCTTGCCCTCTGCCTCTGCCCCTCTCCCCTCTGCCTCTTCCCCTCTGCCCTCTGCCCTCTGCCTCTCCCCCTCTGCCCTCTCCCTCGCCCTCCCTCTCCCCTCTTCCCCTCTCCCTCCCCCTCTGCCCCTCTCCTCTGCCCTCTGCCCTCTGCCCTCTCCCCTCTGCCCTCTGCCCTCTGCCCTCTGCCCTCTGAAAAAGAATGTGTTTCTGAGTGTAATGTGGCAAACGTTTTGCAGCTCTTAAACGACAGAACGTCTTTGTCGCGGCGACGTTTTCAACTTTTCCGACATCTTGTTCTTTTGACAATAAAAAAATGTCAAAAATGATTTCCGATTGCGTTTGTTCGTTGTCATTGTAAAATGATCTCACACGTTTCTGACAATCAAAACGCCGGATTGAAAAGCTGAAGATGGACGAGTTAATGCCGCACTTTGGAACATTCCAGGCAAAACGACAACGTCCGAATCCAAACAACTAAAATGTGACACTTTGGACTTTTAAATCACAATATGGACCCGACACGACGAGATGAACCAGACCTCTTTAAGACTCTTTCACCTGCAGCGTCGTCGTGGAAACGTATTTAAATCTGGTTTAGTCAGAACCAGGTTTGGATTTCGTGTTTCGTTTTGTCGACACGTTCGATTCAAAAAACATTTACAAATTAGTTATTTGGTCGATCTGACTGAAAATCGGCCGAAAAATGCAAATTCCGCCTCATTTTTTACACTTCAAACGTGAATAAACCCGGTTCAGAATGAGATGTGAACAAGTCCTCGGGTCGGTTCTGTCAGGATCTTGTTCAGTCCAACTTGGTTCAGTTTGGTGTTTGTCGGAGCCACTTTAAGACCTGAACTTTACGACTTTGTGGGAGGAAAAGCGCACTTGAAGAACGCCACATTTGAAGTGACACTCTGTGGATGAAGTGGATGAAATGCAAGAACGAAACAAACGCAGGAGCAGATGAAACACTTTGGTTGTTGCCATGGGAACGCCAGAGTTTTCCCAGCAGAGCTTTTAGGGGGTCCTGCCCTCAAGAGTCTCGTGTAATTGGACGTTTTTCCGTGTTTTATGTTCCGGGCGGTTGGATCTCCAGCGGTTTTTGAACGTCGCCGCGTCCTTCCTCCGTCCGAGCGGACCAAACTCTGGACCGAGGAAGGACTACAGCAGGTCTAAAAGGAGGCTCTAATCAGGATCCAGGTCACAGGTCTCCGGTCTGAGTCCCGGCCTCAGCAGGATTTCCCCCGGTCTAATCCTCTTTCACATCTGCCACGGTCCGAGCTTCACTCACTTAAGGTCAGGACACTTTCACGTTCAGAGGATCAGACCAGAAAACTCCTCATTGTGAATGTGAACGACTTCAACTCTCACATTTACATTCATCATGATCATCAGATCCAATTCCCCTCTTTACTTGTCTTATTTGTCCTTGCTGCTTGTTCCTATCATGAAAAGCGTCTTTCAGTCTCTTGAAAAGAAAAGTGAGATATATTATATTTATTTTATTTATTTTATTTATTTTATTTATTTTATTTATTTTATTTATTTTATTTATTTTATTTTATTTTAATTTTATTAATTTGTTTATAGTATTCTTGTTATTTATTTGTATTGTATTTATTTCTTTATTTTTTATTGTATTTATTTTATTTATTTTATTTATTTTATTTCGTTTATTTCAATTTTATTCATTTATTTATTATTTATTGTATTTATTTGTATTTATTTAATTCATTTTTATTGTATTATTTCTTTATTTATTATTGTATTTTATTGCTTATTGTATTTATTTTATTTTATTTATTTTATTTATTTATTTATTTGATTAATTATTTATTTTATTTTATTTATTTATTTATTTTTTATTTATTTTATTTATTTTATTTATTTTATTTATTTTATTTATTTTATTTATTTTTATTGTATTTATTTAATTCATTTTTATTGTATTTATTTTCTTTAATTATTTTTATTGTATTTATTTTCTTTAATTTATTTTTTTGTATTTTATTGTCTTTATTTTCTTTATTTAATTTATTTTTATTGTATTTATTGCCTTTATTTTCTTTATTTAATTTATTTTTAATGTATTTATTGCCTTTATTTAATAATTATTTTCATTGTATTTATTATCTTTATTTAAATGTATTTTTATTGTATTTATTGTCTTTATTTTCTTTATTTGTCTTTATTTTTATTTTATTTATTGTATTTATTGTCTTTATTTCCTTTATTATAGCCGCAGAAGGCGCATGGAAGCGCATGAATGCCAGTCAGTTCAATGCGACGTTGTGTTGATGCAGAGGAATCATCTCGTCCTGGTTCCTGCCGCCCTCACTGGGAGGTCCCGACATGCTCTTACACAAATGGCCCACGTTCATGTCTCGTTAAAGGGGCTCGTGCTTTATCACACGTTTACGTCAAAATGACAGGAAGTAGAGCCGGAACGGAATCCCTCTGTGATGTCATCAAGAAGCGCACATTCCATCAAAAAGCGCAATTTAAACGCAACAGATGCAATTTCACAAAATAAGTGTGTTGTCAAGTGCGATTATTTGTCAAATAAACTAGAAGAAATCTACACACAAAACGCTTTAAACTGCAACACAAAACACTTTAAACTACATACAAACACAACTAACACATAAACTACACACAAAACACTAAACTACACACAAACCACTTTTGAACTACACACAAAACACTAAACTACACACACAAACACTTTAAACTTACACACAAAACACATTTGCACTACTTGTTATAATAATAACACACTTTTGGGGAAAGTCATCTGCAGGTTTCGAATCGGCCAAAGCTTCTAAACTCAAACCTAAACAACTCTTCAAAAAGGACGTGGATTTATTATGTGCCCGAAGGTCCTGTGCCCGAAGGTCATGTGCCCAAAGGTCATGTGCCCAAAGGTCATGTGCCCAAAGGTCATGTGCCCAAAGGTCATGTGCCCGATGGCCATGTGCCCAAAGGTCATGTGCCCAAAGGTCATGTGCCCAAAGGTCATGTGGCCGATGGCCATGTGCCCAAAGGTCATGTGCCCAAGGTCATGTGCCCAAAGGTCATGTGCCCGAAGGTCATGTGCCAGATGGTCAGGTGCCTGAAGGTCATGTGCCCGATGGTCAGGTGCCATATGGTCAGGTGCCCTCCCCTGGTGCCGCCTCTCGCTCTTCATTCCTCTTCCTCTAATAACCTCTTAACCTTTAACCTCATCCAGATTCTCTTCCACCTGAACCAGTAATCTGCTCTTGTCGTTCTTCCTCCTCCTTCAGCCACCTTCCTCCTCCTTCTCTCCTTCAGCCTCCTTCAGCCTCCTTCAGCTCCTTCAGCCTCCTTTCTTCCTCCTTCAGCCTCCTTCAGCTCCTCCTTCCTCCTCCTTCAGCCTCCTTCAGCCTCCTTCCTTCCTCCTTCAGCCTCCTTCAGCCTCCTTCAGCCTCCTTTCAGCCTCCTTCAGCCTCCTTCCTCAGCCTCCTTCACCTCCTTCAACCTCCTTCCTCCTCCTTCCTCCTCCTCCTTCAGCCTCCTTCAGCCTCCTTCAGCCTCCTTCAGCCTCCTTCAGCCTCCTCCTCCTCCTCCTTCCTCAGCCTCCTTCAGCCTCCTTCCTCCTCCTTCCTCTCCTTCAGCCTCCTCGCCTCCTTCCTCCTTCAGCCTCCTTCACCTCCCTTCCTCCTCCTTCCTCCTCCTTCAGCCTCCTTCCTCCTCCTTCCTCCTCCTTCAGCCTCCTTCCTCCTCCTTCAGCCTCCTTCAGCTCCTTCCTCCCTCCTTCCTCCTCCTTCAGCCTCCTTCCTCCTAAAAAAAAACAGTCAGGTCAAAAACAAATTGACCTGACTAAAAGTGAGCAAACTCTTTTTCTAATTCTGTTTTTCACAGTTTTACTTCCGTTAAGTTGCAGTTTGAGAAGACATTTTGAAAAATAAGAGTTTTAAAATGACAGGAAAGTGGAGCTGACTCCCTCTGTGATGTCATCAGCGTGCGACACAGAACTGACACACTAACTGACACACTAACTGACAGTTTAAACCGTCGTTCGACACAGTAAAGGTGTTTTATGGTGTTATGTGTGTCAGGTCAGAACTGTTGTGTCATTTATGTGGGTTTGGGCTCTTGTTTACAGTCTCTGGTTGCTAGGTAACAGCTGTG
>BJKM01001057.1:0-27500 GCA_015082035.1 Chaenogobius annularis | reverse complement strand
CTGCGGCGTCTTAAGGGAGTCTGGGTGGTCCGCGCGCTAACCCTCCAGCTAAAGGCTAAAGGCTAAAGGCTAACACAATGAAGCTAACACAAGATGAGTTTGGTGAAGCTGGAAGTTTGTACGCGAACAAAAACAAGCCTGAGATTAGTTAAGCAACAAGTTAAGATTTAACCGGCGTTTCAAACTGGTTTTGTCGTTGTGATTGGCGAATGGTTTGGTTTGAAACGATCCCAAATGCTTCTCTTAAACTAAACCTAAACTAAATTTAAACTAACTCTAAACTAAACAAAAAACTAAACTATAACTAAAATAAACTAAAACCTAAACTCAAACTAAGACTTAAACTAAACCTAAAACTTAAAACCAAAGTAAAAGTAAACTAAACCGAAACTAAGACTAAACCTGAACCTAAACTATACTAAAATTAAACTGAACTTAAATTAAACTTAAAATTAAAAAAAACTAAAATAAACTAAACCTAAAACTAAACTAATAGTAAAGTATAACTAAACTAAACATAAACTAAACCTAATCTAAAAACTGAAATAAAGGTGAGGTTAGTCAGGTTAGTCGAGGTTGGTGAGGTTAGTCAGGTTGGTGAGGTCGGTGAGGTTGGTGAGGTTGGTGAGGTTCGGTGAGGTCGGTAGTCGGTCAGGTCGGTGAGGTCGGTCAATTCGGTGAGGTTGATGAGGTTGGTGAGGTCGGTGAGGTCGGTGAGGTCGGTGAGGTCGGTTGAGGTTGGTGAGGTCGGTGAGGTCGGTAGGTCGGTCAGGTCGGTGAGGTCCGGTGAGGTCGGTGAGGTCAGGTCGGTCAGGTCGGTCAGGTCGGTCAGGTCGGTCAGGTCGGTCAGGTTGGTGAGGTCGGTCAGGTTGGTGAGGTTGGTGAGGTTGGTGAGGTCGGTGAGGTCGGTCAGGTCGGTCAGGTCGGTCAGGTCGGTGAGGTCGGTGAGGTCGGTCAGGTCGTGAGGTCGGTGAGGTCGGTGAGGTCAGGTCAGGTCAGGTCGGTCGGTGAGGTCGGTGGTCAGGTCGGTGAGAGGTCGGTGAGGTCGGTCAGGTCGGTCAGGTCGGTCAGGTCGGTCAGGTCGGAGGTGAGGTCGGTGAGGTCGGTGAGGTCGGTGAGGTCAGGTGAGGTCGGTGAGGTCGGTCAGGTCAGGTCGGTCAGGTCGGTGAGGTCGGTGAGGTCGGTCGGTAGGGTCAGGTCGGAGGTCGGTCGTGAGGTCGGTCAGTCGGTGGTCGGTCAGGTCGGTCAGGTCGGTGAGGTCGGTGAGGTCCGGTGAGTCGGTGAGTTCAGGTGGAGGTCGGTCAGGTGGTGAGGTCGGTGAGGTCGGTCAGGTCGTGAGGTCGTCGTGAGGTCGTGAGGTCGGTGAGGTCGGTGAGGTCGGTGAGGTCGGTGAGGTCGTGAGGTCGGTGAGGTTCGGTGAGGTCGGTCAGGTTGGTGAGGTCGGTGAGGTCGGTCAGGTCGTTGAGGTCGAGTCGGTCAGGTCGGTGAGGTCGGTGAGGTCGGTGAGGTCGGTCAGGTCGGTCAGGAGGTCGGTCAGGTCGGTCAGTTGGTGAGGGGTCGGTCGGTCAGGTCGGTCAGGTCGGTCAGGTCGGTCAGGTCGGTCAGGTTGGTGAGGTCGGTGAGGTCGGTCAGGTCGGTCAGGTCGGTCAGGTTCGGTGAGGTCAGGTCGTCAGGTTGGTGAGGTGGTGAGGTCAGGTCGGTGAGGTCGGTCAGGTCCGGTTGAGGTCGGTCAGTCGGTCAGGTCGGTGAGGTTGGTGAGGTCGGTCAGGTCGGGTGGTGAGGTCGGTCAGGTCGTGAGTGAGGTCGGTGAGGGAGGTTGGTGAGGTTAGTCAGGTTGGTGAGGTTGGTGAGGTTGGTCAGGTTGGTGAGGTCGGTGAGGTTGGTGATAGTTCATGGCACATCTTCAGTCGTAGAACAGAACTCTGACTCGTTTTACCCGTGCGTTCACTTCCTGGTTCGAAGGATGAACACAAACATTATTTTCCCTTCCACTTCTCGTCTTTGCTCAGTTTTCTTTCCAGTGCTTGTTTAATTACTGTTATGAAGGAGCATCGTCAGCCAATCAGCTTCCAGCGTCCAGGTCCCATTACCCACAAATGCACCGCTTCCTCTGCGTCTGTTTACCTCACTCCTCAAAAACAAGTATTTTAAATGACTTGTTTTCATTATTTTTATCTTTATTTGGGAAGAGTTTGAAAAATGACAAAATCACATTTGACTGAACTAAGACAAAAATGACAAGAGACAACCTGACCAGCCAGATGAACCGTCATGACACCACAACCTCCTCTGGCAGAAGGTCAAGAAGAGGAGCTCCTGTGAGGATCTCCTGTGGTCAGAGGCTTTGAACGCTGCCCTCACGAGACCACGCGCTCAGGGTGTGGTCACTGTTAACCCCAGCCCTTTGTCATTCATTTAGATTAAAACTGAATCCTAGCTCATGACCACATTTGCCTTTATTTATCAGGGCTTGGCGCTGGTTGTTTTTGTTATTCCATGTAAATGTTGGCCCACATAAATCATGATTTCCACGGCGTTTTGTTTCAGCCGAGCGCCGTGACCTTTCTGGTGTCAGCTTCAGTTACAGTAAATGAATGCGTTGGCTCATTTAGCATTAGCATGTTAGCATTAGCATGATAAAGAGCCAGAACAAAGGCAGGAAGTCATAAACCCTCCACAAGAACACAGGAGGCCATCACTCAGCACGTGTAATCGACCTTCTGACACTTTTACGGCTCCACTCCTGCTTTGACCCCTCACGACCTTTTATCTTTCCTGTTTGACAACTGCAATACTTCAGAGTACTACAGAACACTACAGAGCGCTACAGAGTACTACAGAGTACTTCAGAGTACTACAGAACGCTACAGAGCGCTACAGAGCGCTACAGAACACTACAGAGTACTACAGAGTACTACAGAGTACTACTCCAGACGTTCTCTCTTTGCTCCTCTCCAGACGTTCTCTCTTTCTCTTTTCTCCAGACGTTCTCTTTCTCTTCTCCAGACTCTCTTTCTCCAGACGTTCTCTCTTTGCTTCCTCTCCAGACGTTCTCTCTTTGCTCTTTTCCAGACGTTCTCTGTTTCTCTCTTCTCCAGAACGTTCTCTCTTTGCTCTTCTCCAGACGTTCTCTTCTTTGCTCCTCTCCAGACGTTTCTCTCTTTGCTCTTTTCCAGACGTTCTCTCTTTCTCTTTCTCCAGACGTTCTCTCTTTGCTCCTCTCCAGCCGTTCTGTCTTTGCTCCTCTCCAGACGTTCTCTTTGCTCCTCTCCAGACGTTCTCTCTTTGCTCCTCTCCAGACGTTCTCTCTTTGCTCTTCTCTCCAGACGTTCTCTCTTTGCTCTCTCTCCAGACGTTCTCTCTCTCTTGTCTCTCTTTCCTCTCCAGACGTTCTCTCTTTGCTCCTCTCCAGACGTTCTCTCTTTGCTCCTCTCCAGCCGTCTCTCTTCTGCTCTCTCCAGACGTTCTCTCTTTGCACAAATATGAGCCGTTTTCTGTGATTTGGTAAAAAGACGTGAAAGGACTTAGGGACTTGACTCGGACTTGTTTGTCTTTGACTCGGACTTGACTCGGGACATGACGCCAAAGATGTACTTCAGACTTGGTCCCACCTCTAAATCTCCACGAGGCAATGACATCTCCATGGAGACAAGCAGGTGGTGGAAAAGTTACATATTGCATCTTTAAAATCCAGTAAATGTCACTCCGCTATTTACAACGTTTATCGAAAAACCTTTCAAATAATGTTAAAACCAGTGAAACTATTAAAAAAAAAAAAAACTAAATAAATAAATAAATAAATAAATAAATAAAATAAATAAAATAAAATAAAATAAAATAAAAATAAATAAAATAAATAATAATAAATAAAATAAATAAAAAAATAAAATAAAATAAATAAATTAAATTAAATTAAATTAAATTAAATTAAATTAAATAAATAAATAAAAAAATAGATTCATGTGGTGGTTTCTTGTGCATTGTAAGTATTGGCTCAGTTTTTAAAAGATCGAAATGCCCTTTGGCTCATTTCTTCCTGTGCTGAACATCCTGCTCGTCCATGACCTCTTCCTTTGGACCGTCGAGCCGCGGCGCCTGGTTCAATCCCGCCGTTCTCTGTCACATTGGGACTTCCCGTTTCCTGGAGAACAGAACAGTTTGTGAGAAAGAGTTCCTGTTTTTTTAGGGCAAAGAACCAGGTCAAAGTTCAGACCAACAAAACAACATTCCACGAAACCCGGGCCACATCTTTAGACCCGGTTTAGTCCGGGTTTAGAACTGGATTCTTCCCTATTGAAGTTAATATTTGGTTGATTCTAGGGATTTATTCCAAGATATATTTAAACAGGAGAAAACCAGGTCTGTTAAGAATATTCATCTATAAAATGTGTTTTCTTTTAGTTTTGATTCTTCTACATCGGACAATAGATACGATACGATGTTAATTACCATGACGAGTTTCGACGGAATGGTTGGCGCTGTTGTTCCTCGGCGTGGTCAACCTGACTGACATCCATAAATAAATTAAATAACACAAAAAAAAAACGGAAGCCACACAAAAAACCACCCACAGAATGAACAGAAGAACATCATCACATTACCGTACGTCCGCGGGATTACAGAACGCATTTACAGGAAGAGGGGTCCGCTGGAGACGGTCGGTACAAGGCTGGGGGGGGGTTCTGATGGAGCAGGAGCCACAAGGTGATCCGGTAAGTGTCAACAAGAGAGATGAGATCTTCCAAGCTTGAACACGCCAAACGATAAACTGACAAGATGGCAGGGTTTGGTGGTTGAACGAGGGTTTATACCATAGGCAGGTGAGATGATTGCAGAACCAAAAGGTGAGATGATTGGAACAGGTGGCAGCTGGTGTTGACCGGTGGCTCCTCCCAGTTGACCGGGAGCAGGGGGGGGGGGGTCAAAGGGAAGAATTGAAAGGATCATGACAGAAAACAAACGCAGCCGAATGTATGAAACACCGTCCAAACATACGCCGAAGAAACCGGGAGCGAATGAACAAAAGAAGCATCGGCAGGGAGATCAACCAGAACCGGACGACAGAAGGTACAACCACACACACACCGACCACGAGTCCCGATAAATACGAACGCTGGATCAAAGAAGCAACGGAGCGGAGATCAGGAAACGAGGCTCCTCCCGGACTACGAAGCGAGACGGCGGAGCTTTCCAAGAACAACAGCTCTTCAGACGCGTCACACACGCCACCTACTGTCAAGTTTAACCGTAATAATCGCGTGGCGCAGGAGCTCTACTGCGCAAAGAGCCCAAACTTTGCCTGTTCTAATTATTAAGTGTAAGACATGTCCTGTCGATTGATTACGCGACTGAAGAGCACTGTGGTGGAAAACTGGTTCAAGCACTCAAAACGCTTCAGTATCTCCATGATTTGACCGTGTATTCGACCCAAACTGCACCCAAAGCTCCACGTCCATGCAAAAATAACAGTTTATACAGAAAACTAGAAGCGTAGTACATGCTAAGAGGCTGATGAAACTCATGAGTTGCTCTCAGACCTTCAGCTAACTCCCGTTTAAATCTCTAAGTCAATAACTGGTTGACTACTGCAAATGTGGGTCATTCCAGTCGTCCTCTGCGGTGGGATTTTCCAACTCTCGGAATAGCCTTCTTGGAAACTCAGGCAACATTTCAGAGCCCCCCCGAGTTTATCCGAGTTAGACAATCCAACACATCTGCCGCCGCTTTTGGATAAAGTTTAACATCGACAAGTAAAATGTTGACCGTTTTTGGAAGTATTTACCCTTCAGTTTCTCCCTTCTGTCTCTGTGTATGTGAATCTGCTCCTCTGATGCTAATGTTGCTAACGTCAACACAGAGCTAACGTTCACTGTCAGACAATGCTTAACAAAATGTAAACGTGACAACACTGTCCGGGTCAATACAGTGACTAAATTGGGTGCGCATTTTGGCTGATTCGAACACTTTCCTCGTTTGTATTGCTTGTTGTGAGTCGGTAACGTTCACAAACTGTAATCCGCTGCTCAGTTTTTCAGATTCGACAACCAGAACGCCGCGGCCGTGATTCATCAATCTGGAACAATAGCAGTTCACAGGTACGCCGCGTCTTCAATCGCAGATTTGTCGCCCTCGAAAATTAGCACCTTTTGGACCGACGCTAACAATGCTAATGAGCGACGCTGCATAAATGAAGTGTTAGCGTTAGCATAGCATTACATCTGCTTCGGACAAAGAGCAGTTGTTAGCCTTTCCTTTAGCTCGCAGACAAAATAGATGTAGCTCTGAACAACAACGACATCGCACTCTTACGTCGTGGTTGTTTAGCTGTTGCGAGGTCGAAACCTGTCAAAACCGCGTCCGGTTTTGACAAACGTTGGTCACTCGCTACGGCAACGCAAACCTGGACAAACGACGATTATCTTCTGCTCTTTTAAAGTGTTTGTTTTAAGTTAAATACCGTTTCACCGTATCAGGGCGGGGACACATGGAGGCAACTGTCACGTTGATGCTGTTTGATGATTACAGCGTTGTTGTTGTTGTTGTTGTTGTTGTTGTTGTTGTCACGCTGCATTTTTTTCAAGCACATAAAGTGAAATGGCAGATTCGTGCGTGCGTTCTAGGCTCTGCACTCGAATATGAACTCATCTGATCATTGTCCTCCTGAAATGTCTCCAGAAATACATATATCCAAAATATTTAAATAATGCAAAGGTAATACAGGTAAGCACTCTTGGTTTAGCTAAAGTTTTCTTGTGCGCTAACCAAACACTAACCTTCACCAAACTTATTTTCTAACCTTAACCAGTTTGACAAGCGTGTGGAACCCGCCGCGACCGAATCTTTCCATCTGTCAGTGGAGTAAGACGTGGAGGAGGTCGGAGTGCAGCCACACTTTGGCAGATCTGCCCCGGGGCGACTGCTGCCTCACGCCAGAAAGTGTAAGAACTGCTCGCCCAATCGTAACGGGCAATGAAACACTGTAATCCCAACGTTTAGGACAGCGACTCAGTGATACGATCTGGGCCTGGATTTAGGGTGTGGTGAAGTCTGGAGACAATGGGACTTTATCTGATCTTTGTAGGGGGAGGAAGAGAGGGGGGGAGAGAGGAGACAGACAGAAAGAGAGAGAAGGGAGAGAGAAGAGAGAGAGAGAGGAAGAGAGGAGAGAGGAGAGAGGAAGAGAGGAGAGAGGAAGAGCGACAGATAGAGACAGAGAGAGAGAAAGAGAGAGGGAAGTGAGAGAAGAGAGAGACAGACAGAAAGAGAGAGAAACGGAGAGAGAGAAGAGAGAGACAGAGTGAGAGAGTGAAATGATTGAGTGAAAATAGAGAGAGAGAGAGAGAGAGAGAGAGAGAGAGCAAGCGTGCAAATAGAGAGAGTGTGTGTGGGGGGAGTGTGGACGTGTGAGTGGGAGTCAGGCGGGTCAGAGAAAGTGCTCTGTGTCTCTGTCTTGTGTTTTGTTTCAGTCAAACATGTTTTAATCACGTGACACATGTAAAGCCTAAAGTAGATTCATGTTGTAATCTTGGTCACATGTTAAAAGAAGCACCTGCAGGTACACCACATATTCATACGCCACGAGCGCGAGCGCTAACGACGACGGCACGTTGCTACAGCTTTAAAATGTTATTTAACGGGGCACCAACCTTTTTGCATGTGATAAAGTCATTTCTGTGTTGCCTCAGTGAAAAGTGTGTCAGTCTTTGATTGTGAAAGTGACGCCCAAACGAACTGTGACCCCGGAACTCGACTCCTGGGGGTCTTTGTGTGTTTTCCCCGTTTGTGTCAGGCCCCAACGCATTTACATCCTTCAAGCCAACGGGTCATTTGCATTTGCATCCTAAAACTACAGCTAATGACTCTTAATCCTGCCACCTCCTGCCGCCTTCCTGCCGCCTCCTGCCGCCTCCTTCCGCCTCCTGCCGCCGCCTGCCCGCCTCCTGCCGCCCCCTGCGCCTCCTGCCGCCTCCTGCCCGCCTCCAGCTCGCCTTCCTGCCGCCTCCTGCCGCCTCCTGCCGCCTTCCTGCGCCCCGCCGCCTGCCGCCTCCTCGCCCCGCCTTCTGCCGCCTCCTGCCGCCTCCTGCCGCCTCCTGCCCGCCTCCTGCCGCCTCCTGCCCGCCTCCTGCCCGCCTCCTGCCCTGCCTCCTGCCGCCTCCTGCCGCCTCCTGCCGCCCCTCCGCCTCCTGGCCTCCTCGCCTACCTCCCGCCTCTGCCGCTCCTGCCCGCCTCGCCGCCCCCTGCCGCCTCCTGCCGCCCCCTGCCCGCCCCTGCCGCCCCCTGCCGCCTCCTGCCCGCCTCCTGCCGCCTGCCTGCCGCCTCCTGCCCGCCTCCGCCGCCCCTGCCGCCTCCCTGCCACCTCCTGCCCGCCTCCTGCCGCCTCCTGCCCCCTCCTGCCCGCCTCCTGCCCGCCTCCTGCCGCCCCCTGCCGCCTCCTGCCCGCCTCCTGCCCGCCTCCTGCCCGCCTCCTGCCCGCCTCCTGCCCGCCTCCTGCCGCCTCCTGCTGCCTCCCTGCCGCCTCCTGCCGCCTCCTGCCGCCTCCTGCCGCCTCCTTGCCGCTCTGCCGCCTACCTGCCCCCCCTGCCGCCCCCTCCGCCCCCCGCCTCCTGCCGCCCCTGCCGCCTCCGCCCCTTCCCTCCGCCGCCTCCTGCCGCCTCTGCCGCCTGCCCCCCCTGCCGCCTCCTGCCGCCCTCCTGCCGCCTCCTGCCGCCTCCTGCCCTGCCGCCTCCGCCCCCTGCCGCCTCCTGCCGCCTCTTGCCGCCTCCTGCCCGCCTCCCTGCCGCCTCCGCCGCCTCCTGCCGCCCCCTGCCGCCTCCGCCTGCCCTCCTGCCGCCCCTGCCGCCTCCCTGCGCCTCCTGCCCCCTCTGCCGCTCCTGCCGCCTCTCCGCCTCCTGCCCGCCTCCTGCCCGCCCTTCCTGCCGCCTCCTGCCCGCCTCCTGCACCTCCTGCCCCGCTCCTGCCGCCTCCTGCCGCCTCCTGGCCCGCCTCCTGCCCGCCTTCCTGCCGCCTCCTGCCCGCCTCCTCCACCTCCGCCCGCCTCCTGCCGCCTCCTGCTGCCTCCTGCCCGCCTCCTGCCCGCCTCCTGCCGCCTCCTGCTGCCTCCTGCCGCCTCCTGCCGCTCTGCCCCCTCCTGCCGCCCCCTGCCCCCCTGCCGCCTCCTGCCCCCCCTCCGCCTCCTGCCGCCTCTGCCGCCCCCGCCGCCCCCTGCCGCCTCCTGCCGCCTCCTGCCGCCCCCTGCCCCGCTCCTGCCGCTCCTCCAGGCAGTGAAAAACATAATTGTGACTGGTTTTTCGATCGTCGTAATCGTTGTCGTGGCTAAACAGACTCTAAAACACACAAAAAGAGCGATTTGTAACGACGGCGACGTTATGAAAGCAGAACGTCAAAAAATAGAAAATAATTTGTTATTTTCATCAATTATTCTTCATCTAACAGACTTCAGTCTCCACATTTCAGGCTTTACTTGGTTGGTAATGCATTTTAAACGTATAATCAATAATGATTCGACCACTGAAGTGATTGTCAGTCGCTGCAGGAAGAAGTAGATTTCAGTTGAATTGTGTCAAATGGAAACAGCAAGTTGACATTTCAAAAGACTCAAATTAAACAATAGCCTCGTGAAGCTAAACTTTACCCAAAGTGTCATAAATGTTTCACTGATGTTTCCATTTGTCAGGTTTGGACCAGTTTAAGACTAAACCAGGACTAAATCAGGTCTAAACCAGGACTTGTCTGGACTTGATAGTTTCTTTGTAAATGAGCTTGAAAAGGTGTGAATGAGATGGAAATGCCTCGTATTGAGAGCGTTAACTGTCTCTGAATCTGAATGAAGCACTGATCACTCCATCTACAACGCCTGAAGTCACACTGAAGCTGCCTCGCTGAAGCTGCTCCTGAAGCTGCTCCTGAAGCTGCTCCTGAAGCTGCTCCTGAAAAGCTGCTCCTGAAGCTGTAACTGAAGCTCCTGAAGCTGCTCCTGAAGCTGTAGCTGAACTCCTGAAGCTGCTCCTGAAGCTGCTGCCCTGAAGCTCCTGAAGCTGTCTGAAGCTCCTGAAGCTGCTCCTGAAGCTCCTGAAGCTGCTCCTGAAGCTGCTCCTGAAGCTGCTCCTGAAAGCTGCTCCTGAAGGCTCTCCTGAAAGCTCGCTCCTGACCTGCTAGCTGCTCCTGAGCTCCTGAAGCTGCTCCTGAAGCTCCTGCTCCTGAAGCTGCTCCTGAAGCTGCTCCTGAAGCTGCTCCTGAAGCTGCTGCTCCTGCTGCTCCTGAAGCTGCTCTTGAAGCTCCTGAAGCTGCTCCTGACGCTACAACAACAACAACAACTTCCACAGACATTTTCTCCCAGATTTATTTTCACACGAGTCCGCGGAGGAGGAACCTCTGGGACCAAAAGGCCGAGAGCTTTGGGGCCAAGTCCAGGGCAGCAAGCAGCAGGACCAGAGCAGCAGGAGAAGGAGCCGGAGGTGCCGAAGCCCAGCAGGAGAGCTCTCTCTGGGGCTAACGGGGGCAGCACACGGGGGCTGAGCAAAGTGTCCACGTCTAATTCTCCACAGCGACTTTCCTTGAGCTTCTATTCTTGGGCTTGTTCCTTTCACGTCAGAAAAGTGGAGATTTTCAACCTTTTTCCAAGTCTGTTTCACAATAAACCTAACCCTGAGCTCCAACCTTCTGCATGTTTTCCTAACTATGAAACCAGAATCCAGCGTTTGTGATGCTAAATAATAAAACTAATACATTTTTAAACAAACAAGGTTCTTCAGCGCTACGACAATCTAGAATTCTTATTCGGGCGTTCATTCCAGTTCGACCTGTGCCCCCCGCAGCGGCAGCCATCTTGGCTCCGGTCGCTAATGTGAACAAATGTAAACTGAACTGCTCACACATCGGAACAGTCCTAACTTTACTGTCAGCTGTGGTTAATGTTGAGGTATTTGAAGAGTAAAGGCCCCAAAATTGGGCTAAAATGCTAAATGAGTACGCTAATCACCAGTTAAAAAATTGTTCTGTGTCTTTGTTAAATAAATACAAATGATTTATCTTCTTGTTTTGTTTTCTTCTGGTTTTTTCTCACATTTTGCCATCACAATTAACATTTCATCAACATTAAAACTTAAATATTACGGGCAAAGGTTCTGAAGACATACAGAATGAAAACAACCCCATGATCGCTTTCCAAAAGTGACTCAGCAGCCTTCTGAATCCTGTCGTTTCTTTTACTTTTTAAACGTGATTGTAACTGTTTCATGCACCTCTGTGGACGCAGAAAGTTTTATTTCATCTCTAACAGTCGCATTTTGGAGCTGTAACGTTAACCTTAGCTTGAGCTAGCAGTAGCATGTTAGCAGTTAGCGCGTTCAGGCGGCCATTCGTTTCTTCGGGCGTCTTCGTTTTCAGCTCACACCATCTGAAGTGCGAGCAACATCACGTTTGAGATGTATTTTGGCTGCAGACTGTTTTAATGACATCAGAAACTAATTAGATCCAGTGACTTCATTAAAGCGGGACCAAAAGGCGACGCCGGGAAACGACACAGACCACTTGGCACGTTAGCATTAGCAGCTAATCGCTTTTACTTACAGCATGTCAGAATTTGTCGTCATGACTTCAGACGCGGGAGATTCACAGTTTTTGAAAGAAATAACCATGAAACCCACATGTTAAACTGCATAATTGCGTCTGAGAAGACTTAGTTTTAGTTAAAATTAGCTTCGAAAAATTGCCATCCTCCAACACCAGCTTTACTCTAAATTAGATTTTTTTTAAAAAAGAAACTCTACTGATTGTACTTTGCGCTGGGTTTGTGACACTTATAATCAGAATAAATCAGAATAAATCAGAATAAATCAGAATCAACGGCCGAAAACGACAAAAGCTCCACAAAGAGTCATTTTAGGGGTTGATTTAGGAACGCAATAAGAACCAAAACATCACTATTGTTTTGTTCCAGCGACAGCTAAACAACATGAAGGATGTTATTAAGCACTTTTATACCTTATTTCCACAGTGATTCAGACCAAAGGCTCGTCAAAGCTTTTTAAAGGAACTATTATTATCTCAATTCTGTTAAAACTTGTTCAAAATGTGTCAGATGTTTGTACCAGTTTACAGATAATGACAAAGCAAACACCAACAATAATAATGATAATGATGATAATACTGAAAAATATAAATAATGATTGATAATAATGATAATGTAATAATTATATTATATAATATTACAATAATAATGATGATAATTACTGATAATAATGATAATAATGATAATGATAATAATGATAATGATAATAAATAGATAATAATATATAATAATAATAATGATAATGATATAATAATATAATAAATAATACATAATAATGTAATAAATAATGATAATAATAATATAATAATACATAATGATTAATATATATAATAATAAAATAATAATAATTAATAATGATGATAATGATAATCATAATTATAATAATAAAATGATACTAATGTAATATGATAATAATAATGATAATGATAATAATATAATAATATAATTATAATATATAATGATAATAATAATATGATAAAATAATATAATAATAATAATGATAATAATTAATGATAATAATAATGCATAATAATGATAATGATGATAATGATAATCATAATATAATAATAATGATAATAATACTGATAA
Organism: Chaenogobius annularis; assembly: GCA_015082035.1. Taxonomy (NCBI): domain Eukaryota; kingdom Metazoa; phylum Chordata; class Actinopteri; order Gobiiformes; family Gobiidae; genus Chaenogobius; species Chaenogobius annularis. Next base: position 14,842 of record BJKM01001057.1, on the reverse strand, counting down.
TAATAATAATAATAATAATAATACATAATAATAATAATAATAATAATAATAATAAGGCCTGAATTGTAAAACATAATTTAACTTTTTTTTATTTGTGCTGACAGAGAAACCCAGTATTTACAGAGAAATGAACCATAAACCAGGTCAAAACATTTGCATTTTCACTGTTAAAAGCGGTTTATTCCAGATCAGTGTTTAACTATGGAAACGTTGGCTTTAACGACCAAATCCACTCTGAATACCACAGTAAATCAATTGAGTTGATACTTTAGTTTCCATCGATCTCAGGTCTCTGTTCACGTGTCAAACCACATTCTTTAACCGTATCTGGGCGTCTCGTCACGTTTCCAGGCGACCACTTCCTGTTTGTGATCAAAGCCTGACTTTGTGGCTAACTTAAGTCTAGACCGCCTCATTAAGAGCCAATTATCGCGCCTTTGTTCTCGCCGCTTTTTCACCTCTGCGTTTGCTTTGTTTTGCTTCAGTTTCACTCAAAAAATGAACGTTGTCGCCATGCCAACCAGAAAAGTTGCCATTGTCGGGAAATAAGTTCACAACGAGGAAATGGTGCAACAACGAACGATTTATAATGATATCGAGCATGTCAAAATGATATATTATGTCACTGTCAATGATTGGTTTGTAAGAAAGTCTCGATATTTCATTCATATTTATTGATCGTGGCGTTAGCGTCGGGCATCTGCGTTACTTTTTGCCCAAATAACAAAACAAACCTCATTTTTAAAGATGTGACTGAACTTTGACAGAGAAGAACCAGAAAGCAGTTCTTTCACTCCAGAAACGTGAGATGACCCAGACGATTGATCAGAGGAAGGAGGCGGACCAAACGTTCAAGTTCAAGAGTAATTGGGATGATTCACACGCAAGCGTCACGGCTGAGGAGTCCAGACCGGAGGAGGTCCGACGACCGGAGGAGGTCCAGACCGGAGGAGGTCCAGACCGGAGACGTCCAGACCGGAAGAGGACCGGAGAGTCCAGAGGAGAGGCAGACCGGAGAGGGACCGAGGAGGTCCAAGACCGGAGTAGTCACCAGCGAGAACTTCTATCAGACGTAACACTACAAAAAGATCCAAGAGTTTTCAGTCCAAACCTCACCTGGACTCAGCCCTGGTTCAAATGTAGTTCAAGTTCTGTGTTGGATCCAGGACTGATAACAATGTTGTAGATTAGTTCAGTCCTCGTTTAGTTTGATAGTTTGGGTCCAGTTTAATCATTTGTTTATTCTTGTTTTATTTTCTTATAGACTAGATTATTCTGTTTAGTCCTGGTTTGGTCCTGGTTTAGTATTCTATTTCCTGGTTGCAACCTGTTTTAGAGTCCTGGTTAGAACCTGGTTTATGTCCTGATTCAGACCTGGTTTAGTCCGGTTTAGCCCTGATTCAGACCTGGTTCACCTGGTTTAGTCCTGGTTTAACCTTGGTTTATCACTTTGGATTTCAGACTCTGTTTAGTCCTGTGTTATCAGAACTTCCTGATCACCTGGTTCTACCTGTTTTTGCTATTCAGACCTGGTTCAGACCGTTTAGCCCTGATTCAGATCCTGGGTTCAGACTGGTTAGTCCTGGTTCTAGTCCTGGTTTTAGTACTCGTTTAGCCTGATTCAGACCTGGTCAGACCTGGTTAGTTGATTTTCTACCTGTGTTATCCTGTTTAGACCTGATCAGCCTGTTCAGACCTGGTTAGTCCTGGTTATTACCTGTTAACACTGATTAGAACTGGTTCTATCCTGTTTAGTCCTGGTTTTTTTCAGTCTGGTTTAGTCCTGGTTTCAGACTGGTTAGCCTGATTCAGACATCTGGTTCAGACCTGGTTTCAAAGCGCTGGTTTAGTCTGTGAAAAGCTTGGACTCACACTCTATTACATGATTGTTTTAAAGCGCCTGAGTGAAGAATTTTGGTAGTCTTGTATTACTGAGTTTGCCTCTTTCTATGTGACTCGCTTCCTTCTCTCCCCCTCTCCCCTCCCCCATTTATGTTTGCTTCACTTGAATCTGACGGAATACTCTCTTTTCCCGCTCCCTCTCTCTCCCCCTCTTCTTCTCTCTCCCCTCCCTCTTCTTTTCTCTCTTCTTCCCTTCTCTCCCTCTCTCTTTTCCCTTTCTCTTCTGTTCCCTCTGCTCTCCTCCTCCTCTCTCTCTCCTCTCTCCCCTGTTCTTATTCTTCTCCTCCTCCCCCCTCCCCTCCCCCCTCTCTCCTCTCTCTTGTCCTTCTTCCCTCTCCTTCTCTCACCCTCTCTCTCTCTCCTCTCTCTTTCCTCTCTCCCTCTCTCCTCCTCTCTCTTCCTCTCTTTCTTCTCTCTCTTCTCTCCTCCTCCCCACTCCCCTCTCTCCTCTCCTCTCTCTCTCTCACTCTCTCTCTCTCTGTTTTTTTGTGAATGGCAAAACCCATTAATGATCGCCTCCCCCCTCCCCTCCCCCGTTCCCGTCTCCACAGCGACCTCGGCCGTGCGCGCCTCCGATTGCCGAGCGCTCTCCGTGTCACAATGGGAGGCGCGCGCGGAGAGTCCATTCAGACGCGCAGTGCCGCAAAGACGCGATTCACTGCGAAAGCGCGGACGCGACCGGAGTTGCCGCGCGCCTTTACGCACGACCACCCGCTCCACAGCGACACGAGCGCGCCGTAGCAAGCCGCACGCGAGACGGTTCGAGCGCGTGAGCCGGGACGTGGTGAGTCGGTCCTTGGAGGTCCAGAGCCGTGGGGGGAGTCATTGAGAAAAGCCGCAGCAGCGCGTGAATGAGCGGCGCAAATCTCTTCTGACGCGCGGAGTCCGTTTGTCCCACGCGCAGTTCAGTTCCTGCTGCATCTGGAGTGTGTGGCGGTGGTCTGGGTGGTCTTGTGTTGCATTGCTTCAGTCTCTGACGCGATCGCGGCGCAGACGTTTTCTGTGAATCATTTTTAACCCAAAACGCCCCGGATCCAGGCGCGTTGCACGCAGCGCGGCTTCTTCTGCCGCTCTCAGCTGGATTTGTGTTTCGGTTTTTGTGGACGATTTTTTCATTCCAAATCCAGTTTGTTTTGACTCCAGTTTGAATCACGCTCTTGGACTTTCATGTTCTGTGTTGGAGACAGTTCCGACCCACTACGAAGCCTCATTTTGCAGTCGTAGTCTCATTTCGCTCCTGATTTTTCACGATGTTGGACAAACTTCGGCCCGCGGTCCAGATCGAGTCGTCGGTGGCGCACGGGCGGTCGGTCTCGTGGCTCCGGGAGCAGATGGACTCCCCCTCCCGGCGCGAGGGCCTGCTCCTCATGGACTGCAGGGCGCAGGAGCTGTACGACTCCTCGCACGTCCAGAGCGCGATCAACGTGGCCATCCCGGGTCTGATGCTGCGGCGGCTGAAGAAGGGCAACCTGCCCGTGCGCGCGCTGCTGTCCAACGGCGAGGACCGCGAGAGGTTCGTGCGCCGCTGCAAGACGGACACGATGGTGCTTTACGACGAGTACAGCCGCGAGTTCAACGAGAACACGGACGGCGGCTCGGTGCTGGGGCTGCTGCTCAAGCGCATGAAGGACGAGGGCTACAAGGCCTTTTACCTGGAAGGTGAGATGTTCGGATTCATTTAGAGTCAAACTAAAGCTGCACAACATCTCGCCAAAGTATCGAGATCGCAGACGTAATAATCCATCTCGCCACAAACGAAATAAATCGCCATAAAGTTCTCCAGTTTTTAGATGAAAACGTTGAAAACAAGTCCGATTTTATTCTTGATTTTCCTTCTTATGTCGGAACTATTTTGAAATATTGCAAATATAATCAAACGCGTCAATTTGGTCTGAACATTTTGCCCAGATTTAACTACAGTATTTCTATGATGAAGCACAAGTTACACAAACATAACAAAAAGTACCATTTGAATCCTCAAAACGTCGAATCTGTGTTGACCCGTTCTCTGGACTCACGCCGTTCTCTCGTGGTTCTCTCGTGGTTCTCAGGCGGTTTCAGTAAGTTCCAGGCCGAGTACCCCTCTCTGTGCGAGACCAACCTGGAAGGATCGCCCCCGTGCGGGTCTCCCCCGGCTCCGGTCCTGGGCCTGTGCGGTCTCCGGATCAGCTCGGACTCCTCGGACATCGAGTCGGACATCGACCCCTGCAGCGCCACTGACAGAGGTGAGCCCCCTCCCCCCCTCCCCCGCCCCCCACATGACTTTATCTGTAATTAGTTACTTTCATCACTCATTGACCAAGTGACAAACGCAATCACTTTTGGGGAGAAGTAACGGGTAACTACAACCAAGTAACACTGTGAAAATGTACTTTAATCGCATATTCTACGTCAATAACGTGAATTAAGTGTTTACAACTTGTACTTTAGTCATTACTGCGTTCGGAATATTGAAACAGACCTAAAAAAAAGGGCTAAAAATGACTTATTTTGATCCGTGAAAGTGTCTCTCAAGAGCTAGAGAACTTGCCAGAACTTCCCAAAAACAGAAGCCCATCGTCTCTGTGAACTCAAATGTCTCGAGTCGATGTGCAGATGTCCTCGTTGTGGTCTGGTCATTCATTCTTGGCTCGTTCCGCCGCAGAGTCCGCCGACGGCAGCCCCCTGTCCAACCCCCCGTCCTCGTTCCCGGTGGAGATCCTGCCCCACCTGTACCTGGGCTGTGCCAAAGACGCCACCAACCTGGACGTCCTGGAGGAGCACGGCATCAAGTACATCCTGAACGTGACGCCCAACCTGCCCAACCTGTTCGAGAACGCCGGCGAGTTCAAGTACAAGCAGATCCCCATCTCCGACCACTGGAGCCAAAACCTGTCGCAGTTCTTCCCCGAGGCCATCAGCTTCATCGGTGAGTGTCCGCAGACCACGCAAAGTATCACGCAGACCACGCAAAGTATCACGCAGACCACGCAAAGTGTCACGCCAGCGGTTAGATTTGAGGATTTAACCCTTTTATGGTATTTATTTAGCTTTTTTACTTGAATTCTACTGCCGTTCTTACAATGTTCCAACCCTGAAATGTCACAATTGTGGGAAAAATGAGGTTCTCTTACCTTTTTATTATGAAAAAAATATGTAATTAAACGGTCTATAAAGTTTAATAAGTGTTTAAATATACAAAAATTGCTATTACATTCAAAAAACCAACCATAACACGCTCAAAGCAATGTAAATGTAGCATAAACATATTTAATATATGGGATTTACAGAATATTGTCTTAAATTCAAACTAATTTAAGCAAAATTGGGTCAAAAAACTCATTCAAATTGTGACATTTTGAAACCTGCAGTTGGATTGTTTTTTTTCAGTTTTTTTTGCAATTTAAAAAAAGTTTTGCATTTGACTTTAGCATTGCAGTAACACAATTTAAAAAGGAAAACAAGCTAAAACGATTTAAATAAAGCGAAGAAAACCCACACAACGTTGACTCAAAATCTAGCTTCCGACGACGTTGAAGAAGACTTCTCAGCAAAGGCTCACAACAAAGTATGAGCGTCGTAATCGTATCATGTAATGCTTCTTATCTGTACCAGGAAGTTCAGATTGTGCTCTTGAGATTAGCCGAGTGAACCGCGTGAAATGTAGAGCGCTGAGGCCGTTTGTTGAGTCAACGTTTTCAAGCAATTAACGGGGTTTTAGACCGAATTAAAGGAGACGCGGCGACGTTTTCGGTCTCCGTTTTACCAAAACAACCGACGCTTTTTGCTAGTTCGGTCATTAGGATTGCGTTGGCGAGTAAATGGAGGCGATGAGTAACGTTTGCGCACAACAAGCGGCTGAAACATACACGGGCCGAGCGATCCAAAATAACAATGCAACAGGAAGTCGAGGAAAGTGATCCGGGACGGTCAAAAGGCCAAACGCTTCCGAACACGTTTTGTAAGAGGCGTAAAACTGCACCGCGGCTTTATTTGTCACTAAACAATACATCTGAAGCAGCCTAGCAACCAGATTACTCGAATTACTGTCAATTTAAAGCGCACTGCTTTTTCGGTGGATGTCCGTCACGTTCTGGTCTCCATATGAGCATTAAAATCACCGATAATTGATGAAATGCAAGTTAGATAAGTAATCATAATTTTAATGCATATACTTTTTTGTTTGTTTGTGTATTCAAAATCATTAGTAAATAAACTGCATAAAAAAGGAGAGTAGTATTTCAAAAGCTCTTACCACGCAATATTTTTAATTTAACCTAAATTTGTCCCAAAACACGCTCAGAAAATCGCGTTGCAGCTTCTTTTAGGATTATTTTGAGTGGAAAAGTGCACAGATTTGCAATGAAACTGCTCTCAAAATGGATCATTAAGTAGATCAAAGCGTCGTCATCGCTGCCGCTTCGCACATTACGGTTCGACAAATGTGACGGTGGCGGCGTTTAGGCGGCACGTCGCGCTCCGTCCCGTTGGCGCGCGCTCCTGTCCGCCTGAGCGGTTGTGTAATCTTTCACAAAAGCCGGCGTGAAACTCGAAACGGGCTTGTGCTCCAGTGAAAAGGCCTCAGAGCTGCACGTCCGGTGGAAAAGGGAGCGACGGCGGCGGGGGGTGGCGGTGGGGGGGGCGTGTAACTCGAGCCGCGCACAGGAAGGAAGCCCCATTCACAGGGATCTGGGACAGTCTTTACAAAAGCGCCCATTTAGAGAGACGAGAGGGGGAGCGAGAGAGAGGAGGCGGCGATCGGATAGTAAAGTTACAACCGGAGCCACAACAGTTTGATTTAATGCTGGGTCGGCAGAATATCGGAGACTAATCGATACCAAAACTAGTATCGAAACTATACTATTCTCATTTGAACAAGCATCGGTACGAAAACAAAATGAGTAAACGGTTTTAGAATGATAGTATAAGACTACATTTCGACGCATAGAAAGTAAGAATGTTTTGTGTTGAAAATGACAGCCAATTGTCTAAAAATCGGTATCGCAGATCGAGCCTAATTCCTCAGTATCGATATCGAGTTTGAAGATGTGATATTGTGACACTGGATTAAACGAATCAATAAAAGTGTGTTTGCCACTCACTTGCAAATCCTTTAGCGTTTGTTTTAATGTAAATACATGGTAAATAATAATGCAGATCGCCAGAGACTTTGAGTAAATTTCCATTGACATTTCCCAAAAATTCTATCAAATAAGAATATAATGATAAATGATGACAAACAGGGGTTAAAAGGGAGTGGGAAGAAGTAAATCTTATCTCATGTTGATGAGCTGTCAGCTTTACCAACAATTTCCTCTAGTTAGCATTAGCATATTGTTAGCCAACATGCTAACCTACGATTGTGCACCTCCAATATTAAAAATAATGACCAAAAGAGCTTAAAATGGAGTGGGAAGAAGTGAAATCTTATCTCATGTATACAAACCTTTAGCGTTAGCCATACTTTTCATCACTTAGCATTAGCGTCTTGTAGTTTTTCTCTGTTTACGTGCGTTAGCCGACATGCTAACCTTTCTCCTCCGCTTTTTCCCGTTGCAGACGAAGCTCGCGGTCAGAAGTGCGGCGTCCTGGTCCACTGCCTGGCCGGGATCAGCCGCTCGGTGACCGTTACCGTGGCGTACCTCATGCAGAAGCTCCACCTCTCCATGAACGACGCCTACGACATCGTCAAGACCAAGAAGTCCAACATCTCGCCCAACTTCAACTTCATGGGCCAGCTGCTGGACTTCGAGCGCACCCTCGGCGTCAACGGCCCGTGCGACAACCGCATAGCGACGGCCAACCAGCAGCTGTACTTCACCACGCCGACCAATCACAACGTCTTCCAGCTCGACGCCATACAGTCCACGTGAAAACCGGCGGGAAACGCTTGAAATTCTGGAGGAAAATCTGCGGGAATTTTCACTTATTTTCAGTCGTCCGTTGACACGACTCGTTTGTCGGTGTCTGGGGGGGGCGGCGTTTAGTTCGGAGACCACCACTCGGTCTTCGCAAAACTGAACGAACTTGGAGACGTTTCTACGGAGGTTTTTTTCAGGACTCTTTGCTGCAAAGGGCGGGCGTGCCAAAGACGTGCGGACGTTTCAATCGCAAAATCTGTTTTCTGACTTTGACATTTGGAGTGAAATTCCTCCAGACTTTTGACTCTCGTCTTCCGTGAAGACTTGCCTCAGCTTTACGTCAGCACCAATGAACTTCTTTCCTTACGTGGAGTGTTTAAATCATTTATATATTGTCTATAAATCATATTATTAGACTTTATAGCCTTTGGGGACTTTATATTTTATGTGACGATCAATATCTTTCAATTGATTATGCCAAAAATCAAACAGGCTTTCCTTAACCGCGCGCGGCGTAACTCTGCTGGCGTCTCCCTGTTTCCACGGAGATGTGACTTCCTTTGGCCGGAGGGTCCCAGAGTGCGGCATTAAACGCAGCCAGCTCTTTTTTGCGGTCCGGCTCGCGGTGAAACGCTCGAGCAATAAAGCGCCTGTGTTCGACAGATGATTTGCTTTAACGTCGCGCCGCGGGAAACGCTCCGGACGCGGAAAAAGTTACGCAGTGCGCCTTTTAACCTCGCGTATTCTGTATAATGATGTAATATATTTGCTTTATAATGTGGGCCTCGCTTTGGCGTCTCTCCTCTTGTCACGGATCAAAAGTTGGAAACGCCTTAAACGTGATGATTCGAAACACAATTTGAGGGTTTTTTGCGCAGATTTCCGCGTCGTCCTGGAGACGCGATACAAAAGGCTTTCAGGGATCGTTTGTGTCTCGTGGGAGGGGTTCTTCTTTGGGGGGGGGAGTTAAGATTGTGGATGCCTGTATTTTCTATGAACGCCCCTCACTCTTCTGAATGTACAAAGAGGATAACTTATTAATAAATCGCTATTTTGTCTACATAATCTTCTTGTTTGCTCTTGGTTTTTTTGGGGTTCAAGGGTTTTCTCGGCGATTTGCAAAGGATAATGTGCAGAAGTCGTGATCCAACGTGGCAAATCTGTCAAATTAACACGCAAACAAGGGCTGTAGAAGCGTATAATGGTCCAGGAAAGTACTCGAGTAACGGTAAAAAAAAGATTTCGGGTAACTTATAACTCAAGTAAAAGTATATTACACACACATAAGTCATGGTCCAAGATGTCTCTACAGTATTCTTCTGTTTATTTCAACGAGTACGCAACATTTGGTTATATTTGTATGAGTAACACATATAAAAAAAAGTCAAATAAACTTTTATTTAAACTGTTACTTAATAAAGACTTGACTCATAACGAACACTAACTTCTTAAGAATAAACCATTTCATTCATACGCCTTTTTAGTAAAGTAACCGAGTTTAAAGCCTCACTGTGGGACATTCTCATTGCAGATGGAGAAGAAGAAGCTAAACGACGACTAAAAAGTAGAAATACAGTATTTGTCGACTAAAAGTACCAAAACTTTTAGTCAAACTAAAACTAAACGTGAAGAAAGAAAAGAAGAATTCCCCGCACGGCAAGATATCATGTCATTATCACAGCGTCGCCATGGAAACCAGCAGCAGGGGGGGCTCCTCCGGGACCAGCACGAGTCAGGTTTGTGGAGACGTAAGCGCCCGCAGCAAAGACACCATTTTGAATACATAACGTTGTGATCATCAAACTTCACTTGTTCATTCGGTGCAAAAACAAGTGTTTCACCTTTTGTTCTCTTCTAAATCGTTTACCGCGGGACCCTCGCTGTGACGCGCGGCCGGTTTGCCCTCGTCACGGCGGGTCGCAGGGTTCAGACCCCGGGGTGCTTCCTGGAGCGGGCGGGGGCGACCAGGGGGGAGGCGACTGACGGGCGGAGTTTACCTGTTTCGTCTCGCCGTGAAGGGAAGCAATTACCCTGGAACGACACGGATGGAAAACAGATGGTCGAGGAGCAGTTTAGTTAAGTTAGTTAAGTTAGTTGAAGTTAGTTAAGTTAGTTGAAGTTAGTTTGTGTATTGAGACAGGGACGGGGACTAGTTACATGTTTTTTTTGTGATTTTGAAAGGTTCTGTTTTGGCTGCGTTCACGCTCAAACGTCACATTAAAGTGGAACTAAACCCAGAATACAGACGTTTCTCAAGCTGTGGTTCGCCGACACCTTTCCACCGCTGTCTTCATTTAGAGTGCATTTTCTCCCCGCGTTGGCTCTCCCTTGACCCCGGGGTCAAGGGGGTCAAGGGTCATCGTCGCTCGGCACGCAGCCGGGAGAACGGCGGGGCGGCTGCGGCACGCTCCTCTCCTCCCCCTTTACGCTTCTCTCCTCCCCCCTTCTCGCTTCTCTCCTCCCGCTTCACGCTTCCTCTCCTCCCCTTCTCAGGCTCTCGTCCTCCCCCCTTCACAAGTTCCTCTCCTCCCCCTTACGCTTTCCTGCTCCTCTCCCCTTCACGTTCTCTCCCTCCCCTTTCACGCTCCTCCTCCCTTCACGCTCTTCTCCTTCACCCGCTTCCTCCCCACTTCACGCTCTCTCCCCCTTCACCCTCCTTCATCTCCCCCTTCACGCTCCTCTCCTCCCCCTCCGCTCTCTTTCACGCTCCTCTCCTCCCCCTTCATGCTCCTCTCCTCCCCCTTCACGCTCCTGCTCCTCCCGCCTTCACGCTCCTCTCCTCCCCTTCACGCTCTCTTCCCTTCACGCCCTCTTCCTAACTGCTCCTTCTCCCCTTCACGCTCCTCTCCTCCCTATCACCTCCTCTCCTCCCCCTTCACGCTCCTCTCCTCCCTTCACGTCCTCCTCCCTTCGCTCTGTCCCCACGCCCTCTTCCCCTTACGCCCTCTCTCCGCCTTCTCGCCCGTCTCCTCCCCCTTCACAGCTCCTCTCCTCCCCTTCAGCGCTCCTCATCCCCTTCACGCTCCTCTCCTCCCCCTGTCACGCGCTCCTACCGCTTCGCTCCCTCCTCCCCCTCACCTCCACTTCCCCTTCAACGACTCTCTCTCCTCCCCCTTCTCCACGGCCGCTCTCCTCCCCCTTCACGCTCCTACTGCCTCCCCTTCACGCTCCTCTCCTGCCCTCACGCTCGTCTCCTCCCCGCTCATGCTCCTCTGCTTCCCTTGCACCGCGGGAGGTGGGTAAGGAGGGGCTCAGGGGGAAAGTGGAGGGGCCGGCACAAGGGGAAGGTGGATGGGGGGGCGCACAGTAACTTTACCGGACGGAAGGTGGATGAGAGGCGGGAGGCGGCGCGTTGATACGGGTAGTGAAGTGTGCGAGGAGTGGTGCGCATTATGGTGGAAAGGAGTCTGAATGGGATCAGTGCTAATTATTAATTTTTAACGGGTGAGGCGATCATGGATCGGAGGCATGCACATGTCACGTGATCGGAAGCGGTTGGTGGAGAGTTCGTTCTGCATAGGCAGTGCGGAAGGCATATTGGCGCAGCGGCATGGTATACGGGCGCACAAACAGGGGAGGTTGAAGCGGCGAGTACCGCACAAGGGGAGGTGAGGCGGTGAGTGGGGCGTGCAAGGGAGTGACAGGGCGCAAGGTGGAGCGTTGTAGTGAGGGTGCACGCACACCAAGTGGAGTTCATAGTATTAAGGGAAGGGTGAACAGGAAGGGCGCATAGGGGTGAAGGTGGGGCAACGGGGTAACGGTGAAAGTGGGCGCGCACTAAGGGAAAGTGAGCGGGCAATAGATAAAGCACAATGGCCGACGTAGTAGTATGACTGATTAAAGGGAGTAGATAAGGTTGAAGGAGTATCAGCACTTAGGTATTTTTGGAGAGCGTGAAAGGATGGTGCTGGTAGAATCTGGGCAAGAGAAAGAAGGTAAACTCGAATTAACCACAAAGATGTTGGAGTGCCTGCAAAGGAATTGAATATGATCACTGGCAGATAATAGGCATGACATACGAAGACCGGCGTGCTGCTATATGTCAAGAAAAATTGGATGGTTACTATGGCTTATCTATTTGTCAGTTAGAAAGGCACTATTGTAGTGAGTCTGTTAAAGGAGGATATAGATACAATATGCTGATATACGAGGAAGTATTACTCGTAGTAATAGGGTTAAGAGCTATTTTGGTGATCAGTTATTAGTACTAGACACAGCGTATTAGGTTGTGCTATAGTCATTCTAAGACCTTAGAGGAATCGATGTTTTATCTATGTATAGGATTTCAGTCTCTATGGTATGCGAGGAGCTAAAGATTATATTTGACATGATTGATGATAAGATGGTATAATTTGCTTGGTAGTGTGTTGTCTGAATATAAGAAGTAGCATGACAGAGGTCCAAATTTATATGGCGTGGATAGAGGATACTCCTTCTCGCTCCCATCCCCCCTTCACGCTCCTCTACGCTCGCCCTCTTCACGGCTCCTGACCCTCTCCTCTCCCCTTCGACGCTCCTCTCCTCCTGCACCTTCACACCTCCTCTCCTCCCCTTCACAGGTCGCTGGCTCCTGCATCCCTTGCTACGCTCGCTGCTCCTTCAGCCAGCTCCTCCTCCTCCTCCCTTCACGCTTTCTCTCTCCCCTTCAACGCTTTCTCCTCCCCTTCACGCTTCCTTCCTCCTTCACGCTCCTCTCTCCCCCTTCGAACGCTCTTCCTTCACGCGTTCTCTCCTCGCCCTTCATGTCCTCTCCTCCCGCTTCACAGCTCTCTCTCTCTCCTTCCACGTCTTCTCCCTTCACGGCTCTCTTCCTGCCCTTCACGCTCTCTCCTTCACGCTCCTCTCTCCCCTTAAGCTCCTCTCTACTCCCCTTCGCTCCTCTCCTCCACTTCACGCTCTCTCCTTCAAGCTCTTCTCCCCTTCAGCTTTCTCTCCTCACTTAACGCTCCTCTCCCTCCCTTCACGCTCTCTCCTTCACGCTCCTCTCTCCCCTTCACGCTGCTACTGCCTTCCTCAGTTGCTCTCCTCTTCCTGGCTTCTCTCTCCACTCACGTTTCTCCTCCCTTCAGCTCCTTCCTCCTCCTTCACGCTCCTCTCCTTTGCCGCTCCTCTCTCCCCTTCAGCTCTCTCCTCCCCTTACGTCCTCTCTCCCCCTTACGCTCCTCTCCTCCCCTTCACGTCCTCTACCTCCCTAATCACGTCCTCTCCTCCCTTCCCTCCTCTCCTGCCCCTTCACGTCCTCTCCTCCCTTCACGGTTAACTCTCTCTTTCCGCTCCTCTCTCCCCTTCACGCTTCTTCTCTCCCCCTTAAGCCTCCTCTCCATCCCTTCACAGCTCTCGTCCTTCACGCTTCTCTCCTCGCCCTTCAGTCCCTCTTCCTCCCTTAGCTCTCTCCTCCCCCTTCACGTTTCTCTCTTTCCTTTACGTCCTCTCCCCTTCAGCTCTTCCTCCTCCCCTTCACGCTCTCTCCTCCCCCTTCAGCTCGATACTCCTCCCCCGCTTCCACGCTCCTCTCTCCCCTTCACGCTCCTGCTCGTCTTTATGTCACTCTGGCTTTTCCCACACTAGGAACCGACTTTGGACTCCATCTACTGGCTGCAGTGGGAAATACATATGTAAACAACAGGTATGACATGGAATAAACAAAAGCTAGCTTGCGTCAGACATGTTGACGTAGCCGAGCAGCTGTAACGAGATCGAGTCCGGCGACAATTTATGGATTCAAAACAAGCGGAGGAGTTCGATCTATGACGTCACACATCCGGTGTTTTTGACGCTCGGAGGGGAGATGACCTTTTTAACAGGATTCATCACACTTAAGTGAATGAAACTAAACACAACTCCAGGTATGTTTTTGATGAAGGAACAATGTTATCCCATGGTTTAAAGGTAAAAAAAGTTAAACATATGTGTCCTTTAAATTGCATAATATGTGTCCTTTAAATTGCATAATATGTGTCCTTTAACATGCATAATATGTGTCCTTTAATAACTTTCCCTCTGTTTTCTTTCCTTTCTTTCCCTCTCTTCTCTCCTCTGACACTTGCAGGTTTAACTGGAGTTTCCGATCCCGTCTAAGGCCCTCCACATGCCGGGGTAAAATTAGCACGTTAGCATCCGTTAGCGTCCGTTAGCGTCCTCTGCCCTTTAGCGCTGGCGATGACAGACACAGGAAATCCACTTTTAGGCCTGGGACAAGTTTAGACCATGCAGGGTCTTTGAGGGTCCTGCTTGGGTCGGCGCTCAAGCTTGGCACAAATAACCAAAAGCACTTTTTACCGTAAAATTGGACACATTCCGCTATGCTAACCCAAATGCTAACCCAAATGCTAACCCAAATGCTAACCCAAATGCTAACCCAAATGCTAACCCAAATGACGAGCATTTGGACACTTTACAGAGCTAAATGAAGGTTCAAGTCTTATTCACGGTTTGAAGGTTCATCAAAACTATGATTCACGTCGTCTGTGGCACTTTCGCTCCGTTGATGTTTCAAAATCTCTCCCTCTCTCCCTCCCTCTCTCCTCCCTCTCTACTCCCTCTCTTCTCCTCCCTCTCTCCCTCTCCCTCGCCTCCCTCTCTCCCCCTCCTCCCTCCCTCCCTCTCTCCCCTCCCTCCCTCTCTCCCGCCCTCTCTCCCTCCCTCCCTCTTCCTCCCTCCCATCTCTCTCCTCTTCTCCTCTCTCCCTTCTCCCTTCTCTCTCCCTCTCTTCCTCCTCTCTCCTCCCTCTCTTCTCCCTCTCTCCTCCCTCTCTTCTCCCTCTCCCTCCCTCCTCTCTTCCCCTTCCTCCCTCCTCCCTCTCTCCCTCCCTCCTCTCTCCCTCCCTCTCTCCCTCCCTCCCTCTTCCTCCCTCCATCTCTTCTCCTCTTCTCCTCTTCCCTTCTCCCTCTCTCCCCTTCTCTTCTCACTCTCTCCTCCCTCTGTCTCCCTCTCTTCTCCCTCTCTCGCCCTCTCTTCTCCCTCTCTCTCCTCTCTTCTCCTCTCTTCTCTCTCTCTTCTCCCTCTTCTCCCTCTTCTTCTCCCGTCTCTTCTCTCACTCTCTCCTCCCTCTCTCCTCCCTCTCTTCTCCCTCTTCCCTCCCCTCTCTTCTCCCTCTCTTC